>JADRCC010576433.1:0-15774 GCA_019843855.1 Hylomyscus alleni
GAACCAGACATGGCAGCTCATGTCTCTGATTCCAGCAGCTGATGAAAGTAGCAGGATCAGAAATTCAAAGTCATGACCAGCTACGCGGGATGTTTAAGGCCTGATTGGATTATATGAGACCTAGTGCAGGGGGTTGGGGAGAAAGGTCTTGAACAGGACAATTTCACTGCACCCACACCATGAAATCTCATTACTGAGCTTTCATTCAGTGGTGTTTATTGAATACCAACTATAATCCAGGCATTGTTTTCCCTAAATAAAGTCTGACTCCAACGGAGTTTATGTTCTCGGTGCAGGAGTTCAACAGTAAAGAGAAAGCAATAAAGAGCTGAAAGGAAAACTAACACAGACTGATGGCTAACACAGTTTGATGGAGGAGAGAGATGGCTTAAGTGAGCCTGTCCCCCACACCCTCACAGGCAGAAAGTCTCTTGCCTTGACATAGCATCCTACACTCCAGCAGTATCATTGGGGGGCTGACCCACATCGTTTGCCTCTGCCACTATTAAATAGGGACAAGAGCAGTTTCCATGTCCTCAAAATCAACCAAAGGAGTGACCTTTGTGACATGTCCGTTCATAAAGCATACTAAACAAATCTGGAATTAGAGTGAGCTACCACTGGCTAAGGCCATCTCCTGTGCTCTGACATAATCTTGTACTTCTCAGACAGCCTGGAGTTTAGTGAGCAGCTGACCCTCGCACTGAGAAGCTGTTCCTGATAAAGACCTCAGGAAGAGTGACAGGATAGAGAGCTGACAGGGTCTGCTGAGGAGCACAGGCTTAGCCTGACAGTAGCTGGGATCTCTCGCTCTCTTTCTTGGGGCTCCTTCTCTCCCAGCTAGCTGACTAGTCATCTGGCCTACAGGCCAGCCTGGCAGGGATAACGTGAAGATGCTGTTAGGTGACCCTTAGGTCTCACAGCCAACAGACAAGTGTAGCATTCTTGTAGGCTGAAGCAGGAGATTCTCGCACGTCCCCCAGGTGTCACCTGCAGGCCTGAGCCTCAGCATCCCCACCCCGATCCCCAGTGTTCCAGCTCTGTGGCACATCCTATCTGCCTTTCCTTGTCCAGGCTCCCCTTCCCGACTCTTATACACTGGAATCCCTCTCAAAATAGTTATCTTCAAGTCCAGCTCTAGTTTGTTCTTTGTTTTTTTTTTTTTTTTTTTTTTTTTTTTTTTTGAGGGGGGTTGTTTTTTTGAGACAGGGTTTCTCTGTGTAGCCCCGGCTATTCTGGAACTCACTCTGTAGACCTACCTGGCTGGCCTCGAACTCAGAAATCTGCCTGCTTCTGCCTCCCGAGTGCTGGGATTAAAGGCATATGCCACCACCGCCCAGCCCAGCTCTAGTTTTTGGAAGAATTGAGGCTAAGACAGCCGGACTATTTACAAGTTAGGCTTTCCTTTCAGAGCTTGCCCCAGTGTGTCATATTCCTATACGAGTATATCTATAATTATCTACAATCTCTCCTCTCCATTTTCTCTTCAAGTTAGAAAGTTTAAATATCAGAAATTATTCTTCACCTGGAATCTCAGGAACCGCTGTCAGTGTGTGCAGAGTAGCACACTGATGGTGACGGTTTCTAAAAATGCCAGCAGAAGCCAGGGAACACATTACTTGCTGTGGAAATCCTCTTCAATTCAAAATGCCATGTCTCCTCGATACATAATAGACTACCTACTAGAGGTGACCTGCTAGAGGTAGAAAACTGATATTTGGAGGGTTATAATCAACTTCCATGTTTTAAGGTACCAACCATCCTCTGTTCGAATGTATGACATGAGTAGAACTTGCAGAACCAACTGTTGACCTAAAACATCTTTTTCCTTTCTCCTATCTCTATTTTAGCTGTGGTACAACTGAACTGTATTTGTCCTTGGCAAAATGAAGAAAGGGAACAGCCTGGAGAAGTGACTAAAAGGTGCCAGAGTGACCGAGAGAGAGACGAGCAAATCCCTTGAGCTGCCCGCTGGACTGAGCAGCTGGAGAGCGAGCGTGAGGGTTCGAAGACTGAGTAGTTACATATAGCAACTCTTCTCAACATAGTGGCAAAATGGAGGAGAGGTTTATTTGGGTCCACAGTTTAAGAGAGATTTTTAGTTCAGCAGGGTAAGGAAGGCATGACGCCAAGGGCTGCTCTGACCTCCTGTGGCAGCAAGAGCATGAAGCAGTGGCTCAACATGGCAGACAGGAAGGAGAAAACACAGGCCAAACTAGGAGTAGGTATAATTTCCCAATGCCCTCACCTCGTAACCTACTTCTACTAGCCAGACCCCACTGCCTAAACACAGTTCGGCCTTCAGAACAGTGACACAGTTCACTGTGGGACATTGCAGGTTCACTATCGTACGGCTTACTTTGGAATTCCCAAAAAAATTATATGAAGAGAAAACTCTAATAAAATAAAACTCTAATAATAATTAGTGTGTTCTCTAATCTTTCCTATAGATTGAACATAAAACAATCATAGAATAAACATATACCATTGCTAGGTGGCATAAGTAACTTCCTAGAGCTGGAAAAACTGGGGGTACAATTAGCCATGATCCCTAAGATGACATACATTTCACTCAGGTCTTTTCCCTTCCTTTTGAAGCCAAGAACTAGGGTGTTTTAATTATAGGAATCCTTAGCCTTTAATATGTTGATCCATATCCTAAGAGTATATGTCACACATTGCTTCCATCTTTATTAAACCATGACCTTTTTTAAAAAAAAAAAAAAAAAAAACTCTTTCAGAATAGCACTTCTTGGGCTAGGTAACTATTTCTGAGTATAGCAGAATATCGTTAGGAATCATTTCATTGATTTTTTTTTCCCAATCATCTTTGCTTCTATATTGAAGCTCTGAACTATCCAGTCTCTGGTTCCTGACAATCCAGGCAGTGTTAGATGTGTGAACTCCCTCTCATACTATGGGCCTCAAATTGGACTGGTCATTGGTTGGCCACTCCCATCAGTTCTGTGCCACCTTAACCCCAGCACATCTTGCATGCAGGCAAGACAGATTATAGTTTGAAGGCTTTGTGGCTGGGTTGGTGTCCCAGTGGTAAGGTAATTTATAAGGAATGAATGGAAACTGGTGGGTTCAAGAGCACTGGTACCAGTTGCTGGTTGGTGTCAGCCTACTTACCACATCATACCATGGCAGGAGCATCACATGTAAGAAAGCAGGTATACCAAATAAGACTAATGCTCAGAGCTGGGATGAGGGTTCGGCCATTAATAGCACTGACTGCTCTGATGGAAGACCTGGACTTGGTTCCCAGCAGCACATAATGGCTCACAACTTTCCTTAACTCCAGTTTGGGGGATCTGATGCCCTCTTCTGACCTCTGCTGGCACCAGGCACACACATGGTATGCATGCATGCAGGCAAAGCATCCACACACATAAAATTGAACAAAGAATTTGAAAGACACTACTCATGCTGCTATGGAATTGCCACCTTTATGATCTCACCTAATCTTAATTACTCCCTAAAGGCCCCACCTCCAAATATCGTTAACATGAATTTGGGGATTAAGTTTCTGCTGCATGGGCTTCTGGGAACACATTCAAATTACAGGGGCTGTTCCTATATGCTGCTAAGCCGGCTGGAAACGACATGCCTCTAAGACAAAGGGCATCTGTCCTCATTCGTCTCATGAAGTTGCTGATGCCAATATAAGCCATAAGATATTCAGAAATACATGCTCGCTCCTCCTCCTCCTTCTCCTAATTCTTCCCTCTCTTTTCCTTTCTTTCTTTTCTTTTTGAGATAGACTATTATTATGTAGCCCTACTGGCCTTAAATTCATGATCCTCCTGCATCAGCTGCCTGATTCATCCTCTTCACTTCTGCAAACCAGCTTGGAAATTGAATCTGGCATTAGGCCTCTAAGAGTCTCTTCCCTATGCTTGCCAGGATCCATAATTACTTACCAAGAACCTTCTGAATTCCCAATGATTTTTTTTTTAAGTCAAAACCCATAAAACAGGGTTTTGTCATTTACCTTATATCATTTATCAGAAAATGTCACTAAGTACTTCTTATATACAAGGCACTTTGTGGATAGAGAATCAAAAGGCACAGATCCTGCCTTAAAAACACGGTGGGTGCTCTGTGTCTGTGAGCTATATGCCCTTCCTGTCAACTGCTAGTCAAAACGTAATGCTGAACACATGACGAGCCTTTTAACTTGTCAGTATCCCCTGAGCAATGCCATATAACAATTTGCCTACCATCAACTTTGAACTAGGTGTTGTACGTAATCCAGAAATGCTGTGGAGTGTATAGGAGGATGCATAGATATACAAATGCCAAACCAGGTTATATGAGAGATTTGAAGCTGTGAAGATTGTGGAGGGTCCTGGAACCAACTCCTCACAGATAGAAAAGGTATGCATTTTGACAGCATTAACTCTGACTTAATGGACTTACAGATAAAACTGAGTTTAAATCCTAAGTTAATGTTTTATATAAGTTTTGAACCCCTATTCTTTTATATTACTTAACCTTTGAATATGTTGCCAATTCTGTCCAATGGAGATAATTACAGCAGCTTTCATCTCTGCCATGTTGATTAACTGTGATAAAGTATCTAGTACAGTGGAAAACCAGAACTAATGGTTAGTGCACCATCAGGAGACTTAGGAGCCGTGGAGCAATCTTACCCTGAGGTCAGCTGTAACCTCAGCCTCAGCCTGCTGCTTTTGAACTTGCACTTGGGCGCCTGCTTGCCCTTCTGTCTTCTATTTCCTTGTTGCTTTCAAGCTGAGGCAAACAGGAAGTCGCCTTGGACAAGTCTGGCTCTTCTGTCACTCTGGCCCTCTACCCTGGCCCAACCTCTGTGGTTTGGCCTGGTTCACACAGATATTTTCAACAAATTTGCACGCTATTAGTGGGGTATTTTTTTTTATCATCATCTACTCTTGACAAATAAGAAAACTAAGGCTCAGAAAAGATAAATGCGATGGCTAGGGTCAACCTACTAGCAAGTGGTAAAACTGTGTTCAGGGGGCTGATGGGAGACAGATAACAAGAGAAAAGGTGGACAATGGGAAACCGTTACATTGGTCCAGACATAGGGTAGGTAGAGAAGATAGAATAGAAAGCTCAGACACAAAAGACAGGGAATACAGTGGAGGGGACATGCCTCCCCTCCTCAAGTGTACATGCTAGACACTGAATCCTTAGTGTAAGAGTATTGAGGCTCTCCCCAAGCCTGGCTCTCTGTCTCTCTGTCTCTCCCTTCTCTTCCCTTTCTTCCTTCTCTCTTATCACCTCTCATTTATGCTCTCCTTCCATCCTCTACCATGAGATGATACAGGACAATGGTCTTAACTTCTCCCTGGACTTCCTAGCCTCTAGACACATGAGAATAAGTCTCTGTTCTTTATAAATTACCTGGTCTCGAGTATTTCATGGTAGCTCAAAATGGATGAATGCAATGATTGGTGATACTTTTGACAGTGGGAGAAACTGAGAGTCTTACTGTACCCAGTGATATACAATCTTTCCCCAGCTCTATCCACAAAGGGACATGCATTGATACAAAGGAATAAGTGCACGCATACACATGGACATCTGTCTTGATGCTAAAAAACAAATTTAGCTTATGTTAATTTTATAACCCCTACTTTAAGAGTTAAAAATCTAATAAATATCAAAAATAGAAGAAATATTAAGACTTTTTCAGATAAGCAAAATTCATCACCAGCCGATCTTTACTGTCAGAAATAAAGGAAGTTGTATATTCACACCTGGGAATATTATGGTGGCCAGAATTCTATTCAGGAATCTTTAGACAGTCTCTCACTAAATCTGGAGCTCACCATTTTAGCTAGACCAATGGACCAGCAAGCCCTGCAGACCCACCTATACCTACATCTCCACTGCTGGGATTACAGAAACCCATGCCCAGCTTTCATGTGGGTTCTAAGAATATCAACTCAGGTCCTCGTGCTTACATAGCAAACACAATAGCCACTGAACCATTTCCCCAGCCTTAAAGGAAGTTCATTAAAAGAAGTAAGGTAACAACTGAAAAGTAAATCCATATTTAAAAGTGTTAACCAGATTGTGGTACAGTACAGATGGATATGATTAACACTCCGAGTAGAAGAAGAATAAACTAGTTATGGCAATAAAAAAAAAAATCTAGAAAAGAGGCTACAAATAGGAGATGAAGCCAGAGACTCTTACATTCAGGAAACCCAGAGTCCAGGATTCGTTTTTCTAGCAAACAGTCAAGTGACCTTGGACAAAACACAGGACTTCATTGACTCACTTCCTCGTGGCTCATTCATTGCAAACTCAAAAAGAGTTTATCAGCTCCTTACTATATGGGAGGCTCTGGAGTTACAAATACTCCTGAGCCACAGTTGCTAACAGTCCAACATGCAGGCAACTTCCCATCTACAGACTCCTCTTTCTCATGGCCTGTGACTGACCACTGACCCCTGTCACGTTTTCCTCCAACACATGGCTTGCAGTCTTCATCCCTCAGAGCTTCACCATTGCCATTGTGGTCACAACAACTATGACTCACTGACATGAGCTACTCACGGGACAACTCTGACTTTGACTGAATCTATCACCCGTGCTTGAAGATAGGGAACACACACAAGCCATCATGAGCTACTCACGGGACAATCCTGACTTTGACTGAATCTATCACACGTGCTTGAAGACAGGGAACACACACAAGCCATCATGCTGCCTCTGAGCAGGCCTGCTCAACGTGGAGAACTAGGATCCTCAGCAGCGGGCATCTGTGAGCCCAGGCTGGGGCCCCAAAGCATAGGAAGGGCAGTGTGCAACAGTTAGGCACGACATGTACATTCCGAAGAAACCACAGATGATTAAAAAGTACGTTATGCCCATAATTGTTTCAAGGGAGGAAAAGCTGAAGCTGGAGGGCTGGAATATCACAATAATAAAGTTATGTTTCTTGAAGGAATTTTAATAATGAAAGTGTTTTTAATTGCTGTAAGTGTGTGTAGCCCATAAAACCAGTACGTGAGTCAGTAAACCCAGCCTTTGATAACTCTAACTTTTAGGTCACAAGAGAATGATTGCTATCATTCTGTCACCCCTGAGCTATCACACCACAGCTTTTTATTATTCTTACACATAGAAAATAAAGCCCAAACAAAGCAATGAGGTTGCACATCATGGCCCTATCGTGCAAACCCAGTGCCCCAGCACATAAGGAAATCTGCCTGTCTTGTGGTCTGTAAAAGGAGGACACTAACAGGTCCACCTCAAAGAGCTCTAAATGGGATCAAATCAGCTGTACATCCAATGTGCCTGAAGTAGCATCTAGTCCTTAGCACTTCTGTGTATATGATAGTGATTAAATAAATTAACATGTCAGTCGTGTTGCATCCAATTTCTGTTACATCACAGGGGAACTACAGTAAAGCAAAACAACAGGCAGAATATAAATCTATCACAGCTGAAGTATGGAAAAAGAGGAGTTCAAGCTGGCTACCTATGCTTGTCTCTTGCTATGCGCTGGCTCTCAGGTATGCTACATCAAATATGCACATTTCAGAATATATATATATATGTACTTCTATACTTATATGCTTACACATGTGTGTTCATATATAAATATGTGACACCTAACTGTCCCACTTAGAAGCCAGACTCTGAATCGGAGGCAAGAACAAGAAATTCATTCATTATGCCCTACTTTTCTCTCCATAATAACACACAAGAGGTTACAAACCTCAAATTTGGGTCCAGTCCCAGAATTTGGTCGGTTAAATTGAAAACAATAAGAACGTAAAATGTCTGAGCTTCTCCATCTGCAAAAATGAGCCACTCTGGAGATGGTTGTAAATGTGCCATTGATGGGAGTGGGATCCCTGCCCCCATCTTCTGTCAAGGAGAACAGGATGCTGTACAAATTCAATTAAGGACACTAGAGTCTCCCCTAAGTCCAATCAGGGTGACCCCAGGGTGCCTCTCCAGTAAAACACGTTGGAATGTAGTTTATGGTAACCTACTCAGTTGAATTGCAATGCGTGTGAGGTAATGTTGTGTTGTCATAACAAAGGATGGGGGTCCACAGGAGTCTGGAAAGGGGGAGCCATGCAATAAGATTCTCAGAGTGTCCCAGCCACCACCTAGCACTCAGCTTCTAGATCATCAATCCTGTGGGTGGAAGCATCCCTTAAAGACAGCCAATTACCTTTGGTCAGATTCCAAGGAAAACTATATCTATTGCTTAGTGTCTCTAGTAGTCACTAAGCAAAAACAACACAAGCCTTGCAAAGACGAGGATCCTCAATGAAGTCTGTATCCAGAGTCTCACCCATAAGAAATTAGTATATTAGTTTTCTGCACTCTAATCAGTAAATGAGTGAATTGCACATCAATTAGGAGTAGGCTTCTAACCATTACTGGCCTGAAGACATAGAACAAATCATTTAACATCTTTTGGTCATAGTTCCTCATCACCAAAGGCATAGTATCAGTACCTATTTCGTGGGCAATCAGAGAAGACAAAAATAGAATGATCTGAGGGGGGGAATGTTTTGCTTTTTATAAATGCAATAGCTGCTGGTATTTTGATTTGCTGTGGTCTGCTTAAAGTTTGACTCTTCAACATCTTTCTGTGAAAACCTAAAATGGAGCCGTATCTCAAGGGACTCCATTAAAGTTCTTCGATCCCAGCATAAGTAGACACTTCTTTAAAACTATTAGCAGCAAAGCTAATGCCAAAAATGACTGTGCAAGCTTGAGAATAAATATTTTCTAAATACACATTACTATGTAAAATAAAGTGTTATGAAGGTGTCTTAGTTTTGAAGTGCCAATCCCCAACAGCCTGTGAGATAGTGTTAATAGGTAGGGATGTTTGGGGACATTGATTAGAACCCAAGCACCTGATCCTCGAGAATGGAATTAATGCTTTTGTAAAAGGTTGAAGAGAACTGCTTAACCTTTCTACCATTAAGAACCCAGCTAGAAGTTACCATCCATGACTAAGACAGCAGCCCTTGCCAAGACACCTAGTCTGTGGGTGCCTTGATCTGGAATTCCCCAGCTTCTAGAGCTCAGAGCAATGAAGTTATATTGTTTATAATTTACCCAGTTTAAGATGAGCAACATAAGTTGAGCGGTGGTGGCGCACACCTTTAATCCCAGCACTTGGGAGGCAGAGGCAGGTGGATTTCTAAGTTCAAGGCAAGCCTGGTCTACAGAGTGAGTTCCAGGACAGCCAGGGCTACACAGAGAAACCCTGACTCAAAAAAACCAAACAAACAAAAAAGATGTGCAACGTAAGTGCTATGAGATATCAGCACTTACCTACAACAAGACAAAGCTCAGCTACTTCTTGGGAGCTCAGCCTCAGTGTGGGTTTTCCTATAGTGAGACATTTAACAGGGAACATTAGAACCTGTTAGGACTAGAAAGATAAAGTATTTCTTTAAGTTAACTTTTACCTTTATTGGGACAAATAGAATTTGTTGGAATTTATAGATTTCAGATATTCAGCCTGACATTTTGATATATGTGTAAGCATATGTATTGCCTCCCATGTGTGTTATCCATGTGTGGTGAAAACAAGACCTGTCCATGGCACACTTTAAGTACAGACAGTTAACGATATTGATAACTATGCTGTGTGTCTCCTAGGCCCTCTCTCGGAGAAGATTGAGACCTCTGTGCTCACAAATCAATGTCAATACCAGACCCATAAAGAGAACAGCTGAGCTGTGGATTTGAATTCAGAACACACAACGTTAAACCTGAATCTGCTGGGTGAACACAGTACGCGGGTACTTCTCCCTAGGATCATATTCCTATTCTTGTAAATAAGAAACAGTAAGGTAATTCTGGCCATTTCTTCTGCTCAGGCTCATTACAAGGATGAGTCAAACATGAAACAAGGTACTTTATAAACTCTGAAGGGTCGTGTGACCCAGAGTGGTTTTGTTGTTGGGAAGCAAACTTTACAAGTTAGTTCGAGATGTACTCGAGATTATGTTACGAGCAGTGGTCAGGCGGATGGTGCAGCATGAATGGTGGAAATCAGAATGAGAAACAACGGAAGAGACCATGAGATGGTCTAAGAACACTTTTGAAAGGAACAACGGGGAAATAGCTCATTCTGTCCTCTTCCCGTGCCTCCTGGGTCCCCAACCATTCTTAACACATTCAAGAGTCAGGGAACTGAGAACAAGGGCTCATGCTTTGCTTAGAGAAACAGGTGATAAATCATAAAGCAATCGAACCTGTGTCGGGGAACGGGAAACATATGGGCAGGTCTTTCTAATTAACTCTTCAGTCTGTTGCCCTGGGTTGGGGTGTTGCTTCCAATGGTTTACATTTGACTTGTCCCAGGCCACTCTCTCACCATGGCAACTCAAGTTTACTAGGAAGTAGAAAAGGCTGTATTTGAGAGAGTTAGTGGGCTCTGGCACAGCTTGGCTGACCACTGTTAATTTGGGAGAGAAAAATGAGAATAGAAAGCCACCAAGTGTTTCTCTGTGGGCAACTAAGTCATACCCTGCCCTCTTTCTCCTACACTTCATTCTCCTCTACCTACATCCTCTCTCATGCCACCTCCCTAAAAACTCCTCTTCACCATCTAAAGCGACAGAGAGCAAAGAGAACGGAGTCCTCCCAAGTGCTCTCTGCAAATACCTGGCTCTACAAACACCAGGAGGCGAGGGAGAAAGCTCAGCCTTGTGATTTGTTATGCACAAGGAGCTCAATCGAGTTTTTTGAACAAATGAGTGTCCTTTCTGCTTTCACTGAAGACTGGGGATTTGCATCTGAAGACCCTACTTCAGAGAGGCATCAAGACCCAGCACAGCAGACCATAAATCTACTGCCCTGAGAATCTACAGGCCGGAGGTCAGCACACCCGGCCCCTGCTGTGCTCTGGGGGCCTTGAGTTAATCAGTCATGTCTGCTTTCTGTTCTCTATTTGCTTCCCCTGGAAACAATGCATTGAACGAGCTTTTTCGTGCCTCTTCCTAGCCCTGGACTTCCTGAAGTCTTTCATTAGTGAGCCTGCAAAGAAATAGCCATCCTCCGTGGATTAAAGAGCTAGGCTCAAGCTGTTTGTCTCTGCTGACTACAGGAATGGGTCAAGTTAGAAGAAAAGGAGTGTGGTTGTGTCTGCCTCTCTCCCAGTTTTGTGGGTTGAGGAAGATAGTGAATCAGAAAAAGAATCAAGCCGGGCGGTGGTGGTGCATGCCTTTAAATCCCAGCACTTGGGAGACAAAGACAGGTGGATTTCTGAGTTTGAGGCCAGCCTGGTCTACAGAGTGAGTTCCAGGACAGCCAGGGCTACACAGAGAAACCCTGTCTCGAGAAAAAAAAAAAAAAAAAAAAAGAATCAAGTGTCTGGACAAGTGTGAGGTCTGAGCTCTGGTGTCAGGATAGGAGGTGTCAAGGATTTGAAGTGAATGTGAGGGGTCACAGACTAAGAAGACACATCTTTTACTATCGCACAGGCCACTGAGCATGCAGCCATCAACAGGCACCAAAGTACATACAGGCTGCATACAGATGGGTATAAACATGTACCCTGGCCACACGGAAACAGGCACATAGGCCTACAGACAGACAGATATAAGCAGTCTGGTGAAAGCAAAGATCCAGATCTTTAACCTCAAGGCCATGTTTGTAAAAAGTTACCCAAAAGTGGCACTCTGCCAAAAAGTAGTTCTATAACAGATGGCATCACCGTTTACTCTGGAGTCCTCCAGACATCATGTGTATTAGTTACTCTGCTGTTGCTGTGATAAAACACCATGGCCAGAGAAGAAACTCCTAGAAAGAAAAGTTTGTTCGAGCTTACAGTTCTAGGTGGGAAAATGTCCACTATGGTGGGGAGGCAGAGTAGCAAGAGGCAGGCACGGTAACAGCAGAGGGAAGCTGAAAGCTCACATCTTCAAACACAAGCAGAGAGTGAACAGGAAAAGAGGCAAGACTATAAACACTCAAAGCCCACCCCCCTCCCTCATGAGGCACTTCCTCCAGTAAGGTTCTACCTCCCAAATTGCACCACTAATTGAAGACCAAGTTTTCTTGTTTTGTTTGGTTTTGGTTGGTTGTTTTTTACTTACTCACTTTACATCCTGCTCACTGCCCCCCTCCCATAACCCTACGATATTTCGCTCATCCCCCCTTCTCCTTTGAGCAGATGCCCCCCAGATATACCCTGACCTTGACACTTCGAGTCTCTGATAAGCTAGGTGCATCCTCTCCCACTGAGGCCAGACAAGACAACCCATTAGAACTACATATCCCACATACAGGCAACAGCATTTAGATAGCCCCTGCTCCAATTATTTGGTACTCAAATGAAGACCAAGCTGCACATCTGACACATATGAGCAGGGAAGCCTAGGTCCAGCCTGTGCATGTTCTTTGGTTGGTGGATCAGACTCTGAGAGCCCCAAGGGACCACGTAAGTTAACTCTGTTGGTCTTCCTGTGGAGTTCCTATCCCCTGAGAGGCCTGCAATGCTTCCTCCTAATCTTCCATAAGAGTCCCCAAGCTTCATCCACTGTTTGACTCTAGGTGTCTGCATCTGTCTGAGTCAGTTTCTGGGTGGAGCCTCTCAGAGGACAGCCAATGCTAGGCTCCTGTCTGCGAACATAACAGAGTATCACTAAAAGTGTCAGGACTTGGCGCTTACCCATGGGATGGGTCTCAAGTTGGGCCAGTTATTAAATAGCCATTTCCTTAGTCTCTGCTCCATTCCACATGCCTGCACTTCTTGTAGACAGAATAATAAATATCATCCTGAGTGTCCCAAAAGGACATGCATGGTATGTACTCACTTTTAAGTGGATGTTAGCCATAAAATACAGTATAGCCATGCTATACTTTACAGACCCAAAGAAGCTAAACAAAACAGAAGGCACCAGTGAAGATGCTTGAATCTCACTTAGAATGGGGAAGAAAACAGTCAGGCAGGTGGAAGGAAGGCACTGGGAGGGAGAAGAGATGGGAAAGGGAATGGGGGTTCAGGATCAGGTATGGGGAGGGACAAATGAGAGATTGAATGGAAATCTGCAATTGATGGGAAAAGGTGGGCATCTCCAGGACAAGACAGAGACCCGGGATAAGGAAGATGCCCAAGAATCAATGGGGGTGACCTTAGCTGTGACTCACTGCATTGGGGATATGGAATCCAAGTAGAATGTCAGGGACACCAACCTACCCACAAAACTTTTAACCCAAAATTTATCCTGTCTACAATATCAAATTTTCAATTACAGGAGTGTAAAAGGGACACTTTTCACTCAAATCACCATATCTGGTATCAGCTGTTTCGCTCGGGCTCATAGCAGATGTCCGCTGTCAGTCATGTTCTAGCTGTTTCGCTGGGGCTCATAGCAGATGTCCGCTGTCAGTCATGTTTCAGCTGACTCACACCAGATACCTGTGTCAGCACCATGTTGTCTAAACATAAATTGGCCCTTATGCCCTTGTGTTCCCAGCAACAGAGTGAAGACAAGACCACTGTCTAGCTGTATTACAGAAGCAAACTGCTCGTGCTAACTCCCTTCATGTGACAACTCCAGATATCTTCATTATTCTACATTCATATGGGCAGAACCGGGAACTGGAAAAGACACAGACTAAAGAACTGATTCAGGCATCCTAAATGCTAGGAAGAACAGAACTTAAATTATCCAGACAGATAATTATCTCCTGCCCTTGACCATCATCAAAGGTTACTTCTGGGGCCTAGGTACTCATGGTACCATACCATTTTCAAAAGCTAAATGACAACAGAGATTCTCCATGAAAAGTCTGGAAGCTGAAAAGCTAAGAAACCAAACAGTGTTTTGCCTTCAGTGCTCTGGAAACTGGCTCTTTTGCAAAGAACTTGAGCTTTAGTGCTTCCCTTGGGTAGTAGCAGTTTCCCAGATAGGTATAAGGACAAGAAACCAAAGACCTGGTCAGTTTTGAAACCCTTATTGAACATTTGGGGGGGGGGGGGAAGAGGTTAGTTGGTTAGGTGTCTTAGGGTATTACTGCTGTGAATAGACACTATGGCCAAGGCAACTCTTATAAGGGCATTTAATTGGGTCTGGCTCACAGGTTCAGAGGTTCAGTCCATTACCATCAAGGTGAGAACATGGCTACTTCCAGTCAGGCATGGTGCAGGAGGAGCTGAGAGTTCTACATCTTCATCTGAAGGCTGCTAGTAGAATACTGGCTTCCAGGCAGTTAGGACTAGGGTATTAAAGCCCACACCCATAGTGACACATCTACTCCAACAAGGCCACACCTCCAACTAATGCCACTCCCTGGACCAAGCATATACAAACCATCATAGTTGGTCTTTTGTTTTTGTTTTGTTTGTTTTGCTTTGCTTTTTGAGACAGGGTTTCTCTGTGTAGCCCTGGCTGTCCAGGAATGCACTCTGTAGACCAGGCTAGCCCTAAACTCAGAGATGCACCTGCCTCTGCCTCCCAAGTGCTGGGATTAACGGCGTGCGCCACCACCCAGCTTTTATTGAGCACTTCTGCTGCTGCCATTCCTAAATGAGCTCTCTGGGAAACGGGGAAACAGGTTGCAGGTGGGTCCCCAGACGATGAGGACCTACCTAGACCAGTTCTAGGTGGATGGAGATGACTTTTTCTATATCTGGCCTCTGTCCATGAACTCCCAGCTTTGATAAGGTCACTTCAAACTAGCCAAGTTAATGTTTTAAGAGCTAAAATAAACAGGTAGACTGTAACCTTCCTTAAAGCTGTTCCAAAGAGAACATCAACTGGCAGGTCATTAACATGAGGGAAATTTGCTGGCTCTCCAAACTCTCTTCCCTTCAATGCTTTTTTGTCCCCAAGGTTTCAGCTCACTCCGCTTGACAACCTCGGCTCCTCTGAGAAGAACTATATGGTGACTTGCATCCACTATCCAGAAGTAGGTCCTTAAGAATGTTGGTGATCAGCTGAGTAAGTGTGAACACGCTCCCTCCCTTCTCCAAGTCTTTATTTTCTCACTTGAAAGAGGTGAATGACTTCTCTAATAGCCCAGAACCCTACAAGAAGTGGCTGGCTGGCTGAGGTGGAAGGGACAGGCTGTAGAGTCAAATGTGAACTCTGTGCGTGACTCAGGGAACTGACTTTACGTCACACCTCCCCTTCCATATCTATACAGAAATAGATTAATTCATGTGTTCCACCAATCTATATAAATGCAGAGTGCAAACACTGATTTGAAGTGGTGTTGTGGTGGTGGTGGTGATGGTGGTGGTTTGTTTGGGTTTTGTTTGTTTTATTTTGTTTTTTTGCAAATTCTCTAAGCTCTGTGATATCTCTGTGGAAAGCTTGGTGTCTCTCTGTTAAGGTTAAAGTGTCTGAGTTTTCCAGGAAGTGGAGCATTTGCTCAACCTGGAGGGTCCTGTCCTCACCCAGATGCTTCCCACCGTCTACAGGATATTGGTCTCAGGACTCACTCAACACCCAGGGCTTGTCCCGAAGCCATGATGGATTTCCAAATTAGCATTAGCTAGGGAAATAACACACGAGCACCAACATTACAGATTCTCTCTCTCTCTCTCTCTCTCTCTCTCTCTCTCTCTCTCTCTGTTTGGTGTTTTAGAGACAGGGTTTTTTCCAGGCTGTCTTGGAACTTACTCTGTAGACCAGACTGGCCTCGAACTCAGAAATCTTCCTGCCTCTGCTTCCTACATGCTGGGATTAAAGGCATGTGCCACCACTGCCCAGCTCCCTTATCTTTCTCTCAAACCCTTATTATTCTCTCTCTCTCTCTCTCTCTCTCTCTCTCTCTCTCTCT
>JADRCC010576440.1:8976-19425 GCA_019843855.1 Hylomyscus alleni
GCGTGCTGGGAATTGAACTCAGGACCTCTGGAAGAGCAGTCAGTGCTCTTCATCACTGAGCTATCTCTTCAGCTCCTGTCTTTTTTTTTTTTTTAATAGCAGCTTTTTCTCAATGCCTTATAGTTTCTCTGTTAGTGGGTACTGAAATTATTTTGCTGTGAGATGTCAGAAGCCAACTGGGTTCAGAAGCACGCCTTAACACGGTGATCCTTTCTAACTTAGACCTCTCAGCTTTTTCAGCTGAAAATGGACCTGATATGCATGGGTGTGGCTGGTCTTTGCTACTTTGAGGGTTCTTTTTTCTCTCTCCCTTACCTTCCCCCCCCCCCCCGTTTCACCATCTAACATTAGATAGGAGAGAAACAAGGATAGAGGGGAGAGAGGAAACAGAAAAATCTCTGAATCTAATTTATTTCTTTTTGTTTCTTTTTTGACCCTGGCTACTTACAATACTTCTGTGTAAAAACCAAAATTCTGGAGTTGTCACCACACGTGAGTGGTTGTATTAAGAACACAATCCACTAGAAACAGTTTACCAAGAGCCCTGTCTTTTGTTCATTCTTTCTGTTTTTATGTGAGGAGGTAACTGTTCTAGGACACTACAATTTGTTAATTTTTACTGATAGTTGAATTCCTTGGTGTGTGTTTTAGTTGTTTGGTTTTTTTTTGGTTTTTTGGTTTTGCAAGACAGCTTTCTTGTTTTTCTCCGTGTAGCCCTGGCTGTCCTGGAACTCACTCTGTAGATCAGACTGGCCTCGAACTCAGAAATCTGCCTGCCTCTGCCTCCCAAGTGCCGGGATTAAAGGTGTGCGCCACCACCGCCCAGCGTTTTAGTTGTTTCTACTGGCATTCTTTTTTCTCATTCACTCCTCTCCCATTGAAACCCTTTCCCCCAACAAAGCCCCCTCCTAGTTTATTTTATTATTTTGTGTGGATGGATGTTTTGCCTGTATGTTATGTCTGTGCAATACATGCATGCCTGGTACCAGAAGAGACCAGAAGAGGGTACTGGATTCCCCGAACTGGAGTTAACAGATGGTTGTGAGCCTCCACATAGGTGTTGGCAATTGAATCTGGTTCCTCTAAAAGGACTCAGTGCATTGGTGTGCATGCCCAGCTGCTGCAAAGCGCTGTGGTACTGGAGCCGTATAATTTATGTGAGTGATTCTAAGCATACTACAAACTGTAGATCAGAGCAAGAGAGGTAAGTGCCAGGGCTATGGGATTCTCAAGGAGGAAGTGGGCCCAAAGGGTCTTCTGAGGAGAAGTAGCCCATCCATCCATGACTCTTCACTGACAGGTTCACGGAGAAAATGCACCTGCCCCAGCAAGCAAGGTTAGGGCTTCGGCTACCCCGGAGAGGGTTAAAGGGCAGCTGTAACGAATGGATTTTTAGGAGTTGTTGAAGAGACCTTTACAAGAACATCTGCGGGAAGCTTGGATGACTCCTGCCGAAGACTAGCACTCTCGACTGGGCAGAAAACTCCAGCTGGTTCTTTAAATAGCTCAAGAGAACCCATCGGATGAAGAGAAAGAATTATTGACCCAGAATGGTCTGTTACTCTCCTTACTTAATCTAATGCATTTCTTTCTTTTCTAACTAATGTACTTGTTAATAAAGTCAGAATGTCCTCGTTGGCTCAACAAGGTTGCAGTGTTACCGCTTGTTAGAACTAGAGCGAATACTTTGTATTCACGAATTCAGTACACATTTCTTAATCACTTGGTGTTGTCAGCCACTAGTGTAAAAAGTCAGGATATCAGTAAAGGTAAGCTATTAGGTCTATCTAATAATGTTAGCTGTCAGCATGAACAGGACCACGGCCTACTCTTCGATGCTCCAGATATGCTCAGTCCTATGAGGTAAGTACCACCTCTCACTGATGAGGAACTGAGCAGAGACAACTAACCTAACAGGGACTGAACTAATCCGTGGCTGGGCCTAGATTCAAACAAGCAAACGTCTAGGCTTTTAAATTTAACTCCACACTGTAGGAAAGGTTTCTTGTTAATTGATAAAGATACAAAGGAAATTCTGCTTGAGAGTCAAAATGGTAGTTGTTCGTTTTTTTAGCCATGAATAAGAGTTTGAGTTATGGTGGGCAGTGGTGGCGCATGCCTTTAATCCCGGCACTTGGGAGGCAGAGGCAGGTGGATTTCTGAGTTCAAGGCCAGCCTGGTCTACAGAGTGTTCCAGGACAGCCAGGGCTATACAGAGAAACCCTGTTTCGAAAAACCAAAAAAAAAAGTTTGAGTTATGTGGTATCATGACATTAAAGAGCCAAACGTTTTAGTTTAAAGTAGTCTTCGGGGTTACAGGGATAGTTTAGGCTGGAGCGCTTGTCCAGCACACGAGGGCCTGCATTCAGGCCCCAGCACTGACTGTAGCCGTCTAAGTATGAACATATTAAAAGGGCTCTAAAATGTAAGCTGCGCTCCACTTTCCATGTTCCTGTTCCGCTCCCATACGTCTTGTGCCGTAGTTTGTCTTCATCGTTTTTTAACAGCCGCATAGCTCTGCCTGTACTCTTCGGCTAGTTCCTGGTGACTTCAGATTATTTCTTTTGCTTGCAACTCGAAGCCGTTCTGCTGCAAGGATAAGTGACGTTGGTTGTCTAGTCATAGCAATTTTAGTTACTGTGTGTGATCCCCTTTACCCTCCCACAGGCAACAGTGAATGCTGTGCTAACAGATAATGCTAAGTCACAAACACCTATCCCTGGTGACCTTCACGTGGAACCCTGGTAATCTGTCCTTAGATGGATAGCATCTTGACCTTGTGTTAGGAATGCTTGTGTTAGGAATGCTGTGTTCTAAAGAAGGGGAAGGGCAGAAGAAGGCTTCCTCTGTGCCTGGTAAACATGCTCCTGCCCGTTTCTTTTGCACTTTTACCCTGTAACTGAACACGAGGACCTATGGACACCAAGGAGCACAGCCTACATTTTAGAGTCCTTTCAGTAGGTTCAAACTTAGATAAACAACATAATGTGAACTCTGCTAATACCCTTGGTTTCGTCTCTGCAGGTACAGCTTTGAGAATGAAAATACACCTCACTGGGCCTTCTAGCCCATGTTTATTAGACCAGTTTGTTAGACCTATG
Source organism: Hylomyscus alleni (assembly GCA_019843855.1). NCBI lineage: Eukaryota > Metazoa > Chordata > Mammalia > Rodentia > Muridae > Hylomyscus > Hylomyscus alleni. The sequence goes on from JADRCC010576440.1 coordinate 12,078, forward strand.
CTTGTACTGAGTCTTGAACTCACAATCTGAACTGGATTTTGTGTTGTTTCTCTTTTTTCCCTCAGTAACTACGAGTGTCTATATAAAAATTTTAATATCTTTTAAGACGTAACTGAAAGTCACCTGTGTATTTTTTATTGAGAACATTTGGATTTTTTTTTATTTATTATTATATGTAAGTACACTGTAGCTGTCTTCAGACACGCCAGAAGAGGGAGTCAGATCTCATTACGGATGTTTGTGAGCCACCATGTGGTTGCTGGGATTTGAACTCAGGACCTTCGGAAGAGCAGTCAGTGCTCCTAACCGCTGAGCCGTCTCTCCAGCCCCTATTGAGAACGTTTGGAATTTGCACACACAGCTTTATTATGGTATTTCAGGTGGGATTGTTCAGTTGATCTTCACCCCACTCTTCTCTAGCCTCCAACCCCCTGTGTGAGCTCCCATACCTCATAGCCGCCTTGACGCTTTCATTTCACAGGTACCCTATTTCCCGCTGCTGCTCAACTCTGAATTAACCCTCTGTGGGCCTTCTAGCTTCATAGCCATGTCCTGACCCCTTCCCCACACTTATGTGCATACATATAGGCATTATAAGCCAGGATCCACATGTGGCGTGGAGCATCCATTTTCCTGCCTCTCTACAGATGCAACACAAACACTTAGTCATCCTTTGACATTTTTCTTTAGTGAGAGTTTCGTGCAAGGTATTTCGATCATTTGGCTCCCAACACGGCAACTTAATGTCCTTTAGAAAATTAAAAGAAAATAATTGCTTGACTCAACTTTGTAACTGTCTATATATTTAGGATTGTGTGGCCATCCAGTAGGACATGGTCAACCTACTAGGAGTTGCATCCCTAAGGAAAACTGACTCTCCTAACCCCAGAAGCCTGTCCATTGCTCCTCAGCTAGGGGTGGGGGCCCACGGACCCTTCCCACTCCGTGTTAGAATGCTGGCTGGCTTGATTTTATTCAGGCAGCCACAGCTGCTGTGAGTTCCCGAGTATAGTGGTTCTGCCATGTCCAGAGGCCACTGTTGTCCCTGGTTGCTGGCATTTCCAGTCTTTCCTTCCCCTCTTCCCCAATGGTCTGTGAGTCTTGTGGATGAGGTGTGATGCAGATGTCCCATTTGTGACCCAGTGCTCCACGGACACTTATTCTCTGCATTTCGACCAATTGTGAGTTTCTGTATTAACTGCTGCCCACTACAGAAACTCCTCCAGTGAGGTCTGAGACCTGCACCAAGCTACCTGAGGAGACATTGGAAGGCTGCTTGGTACTAAGTATATGTTTAGTGGGATAGTACCAGTAGATTCGCCTGTGAGCCATGGTTTCTTGGCCAGGTTTATACGATCAGGAATATGTTTCTTCCTGTGAAGCAGGCCTTCAATGCAAGGTGTCATCAGTGAGTTACTCTCATAACATTTGTGCCTCTGCTGCACTGTGTATCTTGCCATGGTGGCTATTATTGTAATTCACAGCCAAGCAGGACCATTGATGATGTCCCCCTACAGCAGCCTGCATAACACCTTCTGGTAAGTAAAGCTAGCCAGAAGGAGGGAAGCTGTGTGATCAGTACCAATTTGATCTCCCTATGAGCCATGAGCAGTGCGTGTGCGTGTGCTGCAGAAACTGGGTCTTTTTTTTTTAATATTTATTTATTATTATATGTAAGTACACTGTAGTTGTCTTCAGACACACAAGAGGGCGTCAAATCTCATTATGGATGGTTGTGAGCCACCATGTGGCTGGGATTTGAACTCAGGACCCCCAGAAGAGCAGTCAGTGCTCTTTAACCATGGAGCCATCTCTCCAGCCCCAGAAACAGGGTCTTACCATCAAGTTCTCTGATAAGCAACCAAAGCAGCGGCATTATCATGTACTGTTTGGGGGTACCCTATGATATCTCTGTTAAGAACTCAAGGAAGGCATCCTGCATATGGCACTGGCATTTTTATTAGGCAACTTGTGTTCACTAGGAGGAGCAGTATAACCTGTATAGGTAACTTCAATTAAACTTCTTTGTGTGAATATATGAAACTTACAAAATAGTATGGCTTCCATATTTTTCTTCCAAACATCATTTATGCTATTCTTTCTCAACATCTTTTCCTATCTTTTCCTCCCATCTCTCTTCCTACTTAAACCTGGTCCTTTTCTAGTTTCTTGGATTGTGCAGGAATTTGTGTAAACACACAAATCTAAAGAACCACACAGAAGTGAGAACATGCAACGCTTGTCTTCCTGGGCCTGAGTTCATCTTGTTTATTTTATAGAACAATATTTTTCCTTCAAATTGATGATAGTCTGGTTATCTTAAACTCTTGAAAATGCTATATTGAATTTCCATTTTAAAAATTCAAAGTTGGGGGCTGGAGAAATAGCTCAGTGGTTAAGATCATTGACTGCTCTTCCAGAGGTTCTGAGTTCAATTCCCAGCAACTACATGGTGGCTCACAACCATCTCTAATTAGATCTGATGCCCTCTTCTGGTGTGTCTGAAGACAGCTACAATGTACTTACATGTAATAAATAAATAAATCTTTAAAAAAAATAAATAAAAAAATTCAAAGTTAACTTGAAACTTGAAAAGTTTTGTTTCTAAGTTACTCAGAGACCTGGCTGATAAAAATTCTTTTAAGGTGCTAGAGCCATGGTTCAGTGGTTAAGTGGATCCAAAGGACCCTTGTTCAAATCCCAGCTCCTGCCTGATGGCTCTGAGCCATCTGAACTGTCGTTTTGCCAGGCAGTGGTGGCACATGCCTTTAATCCCAGCACTTAGGAGGCAGAGGCAGGCAGATTTCTGAGTTCGAGGCCAGGCTGGTCTACAGAGTGAGTTTCAGGACAGCCAGGGCTACACAGAGAAACCCTGTCTCGAAACCCCCCCCCCGCCCCAAAAAAATTCTTTTAAGAATTTTATAATACACTTATGGTTTGTTTCCTCTCTGATTCCTTGTCAACTTGGCATACTGTAAACACATCACTATCAAATAATAGCCCTTCTTAATCTCCAAGATATCTTAATACTATAATATAAAACAGTTCAATTAAAGTTACATGATCTTTTAAAATCTCAACACCTTAAATATTCAAATTTCATTTTAAAAATCCAACTGTTCTTCAAAATTCCAAAATCTCCCAAGTTAAATAAAAAATATTTTTTATTCCAAGAGAGACGATCGAAGGCATAGATCTATCATAATTAAGAAAAACCAATATCCAGCACTGCCATTCCAAATCGTGTTGCTCAATGACTGACAACTGGGACTTGTGATCTTCTGAGCTCCAAAGGGCTTGGGCAGCTCCACTTCTCAGGTGTCATCCGCCATACACAGAGCTTGTCTCCTAGGGTCACTTCTCAGGTGTCATCCGCCATACACAGAGCTTGTCTCCTAGGGTCAGGCCAACTCCATTCCACATCTGCTACCATCCTTGGTGGTCATAGGATATATGTGCTGTCCCACGGTCTTGGCAACTGGGGTCTCCGATGCTGTACCTTCATGAGGCTGTACCTTCACCAATATGTTCTGGCCTCGGCTGCCCTCCATAACCCCATCCTGTCTCTAAAGCTGGTACTATCTGGCAATCTCTTACATATTATCAAGTTCTGCTTCCAGCTTGAGACAGTCTTAGTCCTCCTCTGGACCATTGCTCCTGTGTGGTGACCCTGAGTAAACACTTAGAAGGCTTGGCCTCAGTAATGCAGGTCTCTTACTAATCATACCAGATCTTTCAACTGTGGCTGAATTAATTGTCCGACACTAATTGTCCGAGTAAGAAAAGGCTGCATTGCTGTGCTGCTAGTCTCTTGTTAATCACAATGGATTCTTCAGTCTCAGCTGACTAGAAGCCATAGATTCTTAATTCAAATATAACATTCTTAATTCAGATATATCACGTAAACAGCCCCGGCTAAGTCTTGGCTTCCCTCTGAAACATCACAAGCCAGGCTTCTGCCATCTGCATTTCTGCACACAATCTTTATTACCTAAGAGATCCAAACGTGTCCACGAGTCCTTCCCTAAAACAGCGTGGTCAAGCCAGTCATGGTACTCCAGACTCCTGATAACAGTTTTTATCTTAGCATGCTTCCTATTGCTATGATAAATACCATTACCAGAACAACTATATGACGAAAAGGTTTATTTGGCTTGCACATCCAAATTATATTCTGTCATTGAAAGAAGCCAGGGCAGGAACCTTGGAAGAAAGCTATTCTTTGGCTTGCTCTTCATAGCTTTCTTTCTTTCTCTTCTTTCTCTCTCTCTCTCTCTCTCTCTCTCTCTCTCTCTCTCTCTCTCTCTTCTTCTTCTTCTTCTTCTTTTTTTTTTTTGAGACAGGGTTTCTCTGTGTAGCCCTGGCTGTCCTGGAACTCACTCTGTAGATCAGGCTAGCCTCGAACTCAGAAATCCACCTGCCTCTGCCTCCCAAGTACTGGGATTAAAGGCATGCACCATCACCATCACTGCCTGACCCAGCTTGCTTTCTTATACAACCTAGCACCATTTGCCTTGGAGTGGTGCCACCACAGTGGCCTTGGCCCTTACGACCACCACCAGTTTACAAAATGTCCCACAGACGTGCACACAGGTCAATCAGAGGAAATTCCTCAGTTGGGATTCCTTCTTCCCAGGTTACTCTACCTTGTGTCAAGTTGACAAAAACCTAACCAGTTCACTCTCCTGTTCCTTCCAACTCTAACAAACACATTTCTGTCCATGTTTTATGTGCTCTTTGGGTACTTTACACACACACACACACACACATGTATACACTGCTTTTATGACTGATGCCCGCAAGGATCGGAAGAGGCCATTAGAACCTCCGGAACTGGAGTTAGAGATAGACTGTGAGCTCCCATGTGGCTGCTGAGGATTGAACCTGGGTCCTCAGTAAGAGCAGCCAGTATTCTTCATGCTGAGTCATCTCTCCAGCTCCATGTTCTTCCTCTTGTTTTGTTTTGTTTTTCAAATCTCACTTAGTCTACTTATTGCTGCCAGAATGCACATGGTTGTAGAGCCATGTACTACTGGAGCATGGGCAGGCTATCCCACAAGAAACCAGATTTCTCCAAGCAGTTTCTCAGCCAAAGCTGGGACGTCATGGGCCCTTACCCCTCGTGCTGAAATTTTGACTGGTTTGATCTCATACCATTCTTGTACATGAGCAACAGCCTCTGAGAGGTCAGAAGCATAGGTTGAAGAGGCAGCTATTTCTCTATTTGCTACAAAGAAAATAGTCTCTATTTTTTCTCTTTTGAAATGGTCATTTTTAGTCCCATCTTTATACTGAAAAAAATATAAATGGCTCTTAAGATTAAACTTCAGCTTTCTTGGTCTCCCCAGTCAGTCACGCTTTCCTTTGCTTGCTTCCTGTTATCGTTGTTTGTGGTTTGTGGGCATCTTGTTATATAGGGATTCCCTGATCTTTCCTCACATGGCTTACATAGGGCATAAAGTTGCTTTGTTAAGTGACTCATATGTAGTATGCTAAACAAAACGGGTTATTTCTTCTTTACTTCTTCATTCAGGCAGTCAGAGTCGATGTGGCTAGTTGGTGGAGCCAGATCACAGGCCGCTCTAGGGCCGACCTGTGAATCCTTGTGTAATTTCTTCGGGACAGAGGAGCAAATGAGCTTTCCAGCTCTCAGGCAAAAGACACAATGGAGAGTACACTTTTCTTTGTAAGATTATGATCCAAAAGTGGCTTACATCCCTGCCGTATGCCACATTGACCAGAAACTAGTCATGCAAGGCGGGCTTGTGGTGTGTCCTTTGATACATGTCATGGACTCAGCCAGAATCCTGCTGGGAAAACTGAAGGGAATTTGCTGAGGGGCTGTGGATGCAGCACACGGCCACAAATGCCTGGGCTCGTTTGTCTCCTGACAGCTACCAGCCTTGGTGCACCACATATGTGCCTGGTCCTGGTAGATGCCAGAAGAGGGCATTAGATCCCAGGAATGGGGGTTATAAGACTATTGTGAACTCATGGGAGCCAAACTTGGGTCCCCTGAAAGAATAGTAAGTGCTCTGAACTGCTGAGTGGTCCGTGTGTGTGTGTGTGTGTGTGTGTGTGTGTGTGTGTGTGTGTGTGTGTTTTGTTTGGTTTTTGGTTTTTGATGATGCTCTAGAATTCATTATTCTCTACTTTTAAATTCCCTCTCAGAAAACAATGAGTATAATTAATTAGTGGACCTCTTATAAGTTAACCAAGAACTTTGTGATTAATTCTTCAATGGTTGAAAAGATAAGGAACCAGCACAGTCTAAAATGGGAGCCCCTGACCACTAGAGGCTCCGGAATACTTCATATGTGGCAAGTTCAACTAGGAATGGAACTTTGCACTTATAATTACACTTATCTATATTATTAAACATTCAAGTGTGTTTAGAACAACTTGGGTTTATGAATCTGCGTTTTCTTTTCTTTTTTGAGATAATTTAGATGTAAATTTTATATCAGATTTGTTGCGAAAAAATGCTGCAGTTTTCCTGTTGATGCCATATGTGTTATTTGTTATAAAGTATTAGCTGAACCCAAGGCCCATGCATGGAGAAGTGTTAAGCCACATCTCAAGACCCTTAACGTAATTAATATAACTTTTGAAATTATGTAACCTTGCCTTATATCTCTGTATCTCTGGCAAGCTGCTACTAGCCCTGGTCATAAGCCCACCCATGGCTTACATACTTCAAAGAGGAAGAAATTCCAGGTGTTTAACTCACTCCTTGTCTTTTAAGCTTCTTTTAAACTTTAAAATTTTTAATTTATTTACATTTATTTTATGTGTATTGGTGTTTTGCCTGCATATATGCCTATGTGAGAGTGTCAGAACTTGAAGTGACAGACAGTTGTTAAGTTGACATGTAAGTGCTAGGGTTTGAACTTGGGTCCTCTGAAGGAGCAGTTGGTGTCTTTAACTGATGAGCCATCTCTCCAGCCCTGTCTTAAACCAACTATCAACACAGCATCCAGTCTGGAATCCTGCTCTCACTGCTCAGAGTTCGTACAGTTATCTCTTCAGAATGCAAGGATGATCACGTGAAGCCCATACTTGTGTAGCTACACATTATTCCATACTGTGACTTCTCTCACACATGGGCCCTCACAATCTGGCTTTAACTCCACTTACCAGACCTTTCTTCTGAACCTCTCACTCAAAGACCCTTCTAAGCCCTGTGCCCTTTGACAGTTTCAGTTCAAGATTCACAACACAGGTGGTTTTTTTTTTTTTTTTCATCTGAGAGAAACATTAGCTTTTGGGTGCTTTCCTCTCTTTATCCTTCCTCAGATCCTACAGTGACAGTGAAACCACCTCACTTTAGTGGATGGCAGACATCTAC
>JADRCC010576445.1:0-20149 GCA_019843855.1 Hylomyscus alleni
GGAAGCCAGCCTTTGGCCATGTTGGCAAAAGGGAAGAAAGAAATGGTCATTGTGAAGGCACAGTGAGTCCTGGGCAAGGGTTCAGAAGCTTCCTGGAGGAGGTGGGCTTGAGCTAGTCCTTCCAGGAATATGACTTATGATCTGGATCCTCAATATTCCTCAGTGGCAGATCCAGAGTCAAGAATTTCTCATAATTAGTTTTTCAGAGAGCCAGAAATTCACAAGCATGCAATTCCTTTGCTGAGAGAGCTTCATTTTCTCCTCAGTGGCAAATTATGCCAGGAGAAAGCTCTGTGAGAACCATAAAGTGTTGCTCTCAGGATAGAGTGTTGAAGTAATTCATCCTGATACAGTTTCCTATAGGTTACATGAACATGTGATGCCAACAACAGAGAAGGATATGCCATTGCTCATGAATCAAGGTCTCAGACAAGGTATTTTACACACATGATGTGACCTTATTCACAGTCTGGGGTTAGTGTAGCAGTGTGTGAGAAAACAACATGAATTTTAAGATGCCTGGACAGGTGTTGGCTGTTGGGAGATATTGGAGGCTGGTGTTTATGGTCAATCTTCTTTTGTGCTAAACATTACAGACTTCATTGTCAGATATAAGCTAACAATGCCCTTCAATTTTTCTTGCCTGGGCCAGCTCATGTCATTCAAGGCTAGGGGGATTGCAGTAGGAAGTGACACATATGTTTAGTGATGGTGGTTGGGAAAAGGGACCTAGTTGAGGAGCCATGACTGGAGATGGCTTTCCTGCTCTGAGGGATTCTTTGGGTCTCTAGGTTTTCCTCTTCCTTAGGCTTCTGTGTAGGACTTAGCTTGGTTTCTACTTTTCCTGCCCCATTATCTCTACAAGTTTACTAGTGTTTATCTACCTACAGGGTCTGTTGGGAAGCCATCATCCCAACACTACCAACAGTGAGCAGGGACAGGAACAGAGAATGAAGAGGTTGGAAAAGCTCAGAAGGGAACTCCAGAAGATAAAAATGAGAGAGATGAACTCCGGGGAATCCTTGCTTATTACACTAGCAAGGATTTGAACAACAGGTCGTCATTATGCCCAGTTCTTTGCTGACTATCTTCGGCCCTCTATGTTAGCCCCTGATTTCCTCATAACACAGGAAGCTACAACTCCAGGCTGTCTGCATATCCAGATTCACTTTTCTCTTTGGATTTTCAGCACAGAACTTGAAGTTCAGATAGGAGTGACATGGGGTCACAGGCTCTTTTGATACTTCCAAAAGTATATCAGAGCCTGTGGCAAGAATCCTACAGTCTGGGGATAAGGGGAGTAGTGTGTGAGCTCTTATCCTGCATTTTTTCCTTTTTGTTATTAGAAGTTTTCTTTATTTACAATATCTTCTTTCCCAGGTTCCCCTCCAAAAGAAAAAAGAAAAAGAAAATAAAATAAGAAAAAAATAAAATAAAATGAAAAACTAAACTAAGACAATCTCCTGTTTCCTCCACCCTTCCCCTGCTCACCACCCCACCCTCTCCCACTTCCTAGCCTTGGCACTCCCCTACACTGGGGTATAGAACTGTCATAGGGCCAAGGTCCTCTCCTCCCACTGATGACTGACTTGGCCATCCTCTGCTATATACATGCTGCTGGAGCCGTGAGTCCACCCATATGTACTCTTTGGTTGGAGTTTTAGTCCCTGGGAGCTCTGAGGGTACTAGTTTGTTCATATTGTTGTTCGTCCTAAGGGGCTGCAAACCCTTCAGCTCCTTGGGTCCTTTCTCTAGCTCCTTCATTGGCGAGCCTGTGCTCAGTCCAATGGATGGCTGTGAGCCTCTACTTCTGTATTAGTTGGGTACTGTCAGAGCCTCTCCAGAGACAGCTGGGTCCTCTGGTAGAACTATGTCCAATTTCCAGAGGAAGCGCCAAACTGATTTCCAGAGTGGTTGTACCAGCTTGCAATTCAACCAGCAATGAAGGAGTATTCTTCTTTGTTTTTAATAGCTGAGTAGTATTCCATTGTGTAGAAGTACTACATTTTCTGTATCCATTCCTCTGTTGAGGGACATCTGCATTGTCTCCAGTTTCTTGCTATTATAAATAAGGCTGATATGAACATAGTGGAGCATGAGTCCTTATTACATGTTGGAACATCTTCTGGGTATATGCCCAGGAGTGGTATAGCTGGGTCCTCTGGTAGAACTATGTCCAATTTCCAGAGGAAGTGCCAAACTGATTTCCAGAGTGGTTGTACCAGCGTGCAATTCAACCAGCAATGGAGTATTCCTCTTTCTCCTCAACCTCGCCAGCATCTGCTGTCACCTGAGGTTTTTATTCTAGCCATTCTGACTAGTATGAGGGGGAATCTCAGGGTTGTTTTGATTTGCATTTCCCTGATGACTAAGGATGTTGAACATTTCTTTAGGTGCTTCTCAGCCATTCGGTATTCATCAGTTGAGAATTCTTTGTTTAGGTCTGAACCCAATTTTTTAATCGGTTTATTTGGTTCTCTGGAGTCTAACTTCTTGAGTTCTTTTTATATATTGGATATTAGCCTTCTACCAGATATAGAATTGGTAAAGATCTTTTCCCAGTTTGGTGGTTTCTGTTTTGTCCTATTGACAGTGTCTTTTGCCTTACAAAAGCTTTGCAATTTTATGAAGTCCCATTTGTCCATTCTTGATCTTAGAGCATAAGCTATTGGTGTTCTGTTCAGGAAATTTTCCCCTGTGCTTATGTGCTCAAGGCTCTACTCCACTTCTATTTGAGTGTATCTGGTTTTATGTCAAGGTCCTTGATCCACTTGGACTTGAACTTTGTACAAGGAGATAAGAATGGATCAATTTGCCTTCTTCTACATGCTAACCGTCAGTTGAACCAGCACCATTTGTTGAAAATACTGTCTTTTTTCCACTGTATGGTCTTAGCTCCTTTGTCAAAGATCAAGTGGTCATAGGTTTGTGGGTTCATTTCTGGGTCTTCAATCCTATTCCATTGATTTACCTGCCTGTCACTGTATGAATACCATGCAGTTTTTATCACTCTTGCTTTGTAGTACAGCTTAAGGTCTGGGATGGTGATTCCACCAGAGATTCCTTTATTGTTGAGAATAGTTTTGGATATCCTGGGGTTTTTGTTAATCCAGATGAATTTGCAAATTGCTCTTTCTAAGTCTGTGAAGAATTGAGTTGGAATTTGATTGTATTGAATCTGTAGATTGCTTTCGGCAAGATGGCCATTTTTACTATATTAATCCTGCCAATCCACGAGCATGGGAGATCTTTCCATCTTCCGAGATCTTCTTCAATTTCCTTCTTCAGAGACTTGAAGTTCGTGTCATACAGATCTTTCACTTGCTTGGTTAGAGACACCAAGATATTTTATATTATTTGTGACTCTTGTGAAAGGTGTTGTTTCCCTAATTTCTTTCTCAGTCTGTTTATCCTTCAAGTAGAGAAAGCTCATTGATTTTTTGAGTTAATTTTATATCTAGCAACTTTGTTGAAGTAGTTTATCAGGTTTAGGAGTTCTCTGGTGGAATTTTTTGGGTCACTTAAGTATACTATCATATCATCTGCAAATAGTGGTATTTTGACTTCTTCCTTTCCCATTTGTATTTCCGTGACCTCTTTTTGTTGTCTAGTTGCTCTGGCTAGGACTTTGAGTACTATATTGAACAGGTAGGGAGAGAATGGACAGCCTTGTCTAGTCCCTTGATTTTAGTGGAATTGCTTCAAGTTTCTCTCCATTTAATTTGATGTTGGCTTTGCTGCATATTGCTTTTACTATGTTTATGTATGGGCCTTGAATTCCTGATCTTTCCAAGACTTTTATCATGAAGGGTGTTGGATTTTGTCAAATGCTTTCTCAGTGTCTAATGAAATAATCATGCAGGTTTTTTTCTTTGAGTTTGTTTACATAGTGGATTGCGTTGCTGGATTTCTGTATATTGAACCATCCCTGCATCCCTGGGATGAAGCCTACTTGATCATGATGGATGATCATTTTGATGTGTTCTTGGATTCAGTTTTCAAGAATTTTATTGAGTATTTTTGCATCTATATTCATAAGGGAAATTGGTCTGAAGTTCTCTTTCTTTGTTGGGTGTTTGGTTCCAAAAGAAAATGGTTTGTAACATTTACAATGAAACATAATTTTTGTTTGTCCATTTTTTTGCTTTTAGGTTTTTGACACAAGATTTCACTACATAGTCTGGGATAGCATAGAACTCACTATGCAATCCATAATGGACTATAACTTGTGAGCCTCCTGCCACTGCCTCTTGAGTTCTCAAATTATAATCATAAACCACCATAGCCAATATAAGCTGGATACTTCTTGGTTTAAACTCATTAGACTAAAATGTATTCATGGTGGCCTTCAATGGGCAACATACCACTGAGGGTAGGCTGAGGTTACTAGGGATGGTATTTGGTTTTTGTTTTTTTCCAGAACTTTTCTTTGCATTTTAGTTTGGAGGAATATATATCCCTGTTGAGTTTTCACTATTAGATTCTCTTAAAAAGGGAAATCTGGGTTTACCCTCTTTAAGGACTGCTTAAAATTGAAACAGAGACTAGTTCATGCTTAGCCAATATTTGAGCAGAAATGAGCAAGCCTGCAGAGTAAGTCACTTCCAAGTGATTATTTTTTTCCTTTCAGCTTGAGCTATTTCTATGAGGTGAGACTCACACCTTCTGATATATAGTTACACCCGAATTACTGTACCAACATTTAGATCATTCCCAAGCAATGGTGTGAAAGCTGCAGCCTCAGAAGTATTTATAACAGAGATGCATGATTGGTGGCATGAAAGTTGTTTTATAAAATACTACACCTATCATTTTTTATTGCTGAATTAAGGTGGATGATCTGAATAAAAATATAAATTATGTGTGTTAAAGAAATTGTGATTAAATATGGGCTTTGTGTATTAGTCATTAATCTTTCCATTTAAATGCAAATTCTTCATTTTGACCACTACCTGAAGATGCTCACATCTAATCAGAAACATGTTTAATCTTCTGATGTATTATTTCAGGCAAGAGCTTGAAAATATTCAGTTTCTTGTAATGAGGAATGGTAGGTTCTATGGAAATTAAAAAAAAACTGTACTCTCAAAGCACCCATCTAAACAAATATTAAATTAGAATTCAAATATGCAAGTCCCTTGGTTGGAAAAGGGGCATGTCTGGAGTTAGGGGCAGTGTGTTTGAGAGATAAGATAGTAGAAATTCCACTCTCAGTGTTCTCCAAGTTAAGGGGGCTCCTGGGTTTTATGACCCCTGTTTCTACCAAATCCTATCAATAGGAAAATAAAAAGCCTCTATTTTAGTATTTGTTAGGAATATCACATAACAGGAAAAACCATAGTCAGCTCCGAACTAGACTCAGGCATGCAACCATCTTTGCAGCATATACCAACATAAGCATCATCTTTATTTGCCCCAGTTTATAATGAAGCAAGACCCACAACTACCAACGAGTCATCTCAAAATGCAGGTGTATTAAATAAAGGAGCCAGGACTCAAAGCCTGATCACTAATTGCAATGCGTAAGAACTCACCTGTATGCCTTTTTTTTAGTTTTTCGAGTCAGGGTTATAATTTATTTAGAAACATATTTAAAGAACTCTTTTTAAAAAAACTGTTGCTAAATAGTCCTCAGCACACAAGCACAAGAAAGCCTATAGCCTATATTCTACTTGTGTCAGGACCTATAGTTAATCAATTTTGTTGTGATCAGTTAGATACTTTTCTACTATTAGCAAGTCAAGAATATGGCAACGGAAGCAACAGGTTATGCACTTGGGGTTAACTAACTAACCCATAACACAGGAAATAGAATGTGTTACAGGACAGAAACCTGGCCAAAATGGCAAGCTTCCCTACAGTGAGAGACTCTGTCCCAACACAGTAAGACAGAGAGAAAGAGAAAAAGGACACCAGGCACCTCCTCCTTTTATCTTTGTATGCACAAATAGATGTCTATTAGTCAGGGTTGTTTAGAATAACAGAACTTATAGAATGAAACTCTCTCTTTTTCTCTCTATATATACATGCACAGATGTATATATGTACATACACACACACACACACACATGCACATGAACATGAAGAGGGTTTATTGGACTGACTTACAGGCTGCAGTCCACGTAATTTAACAATGGATGGCTGTGAATGAAAAGTCCAAGTATCTAGTAGTTGCTCAGTCCTCAAGGTTGGATGTCTGGATGTCTTAGCTGACCATCTAAATATGTTGGATTCCTGAAGAAGTAGACTCCAGTGCCGGAGAAGGAGTGGATAGCTAGCAAGGTGAGGAGAAGCAGGCAAAGAGCAAGAGCTTTCTTCTTCTATGTCTTTATATGGGTTTCCAGGAGAAGGTGTGACCCAAGATTAAAATTGTGTCTTCTCACTCAAGATCCAGGATTAAAGGCGTGTGTCTTTCTGCCTCAAGATCTAAATTAAAGGTGTGCATCTTCCTACCTCAAAGGACTGGATTAGAAGAGGATTTACCCACTTCAAAGCAAGCAAGAAATTTCTCACAGGTGTGTGTTCCACTTTTGGACTGTAGTTCATTCTAGATGTAGTCAAGGTGAAAACCAAGAGTAGCTATCACAGCATGCAAAACACACACACACACACACACACACACACACACACACAGAGAGAGAGAGAGAGAGAGGGAGAGAGAGAGAGAGAGAGAGAGAGGAGAGAGAGAGAGAGAGCGCACAGCAGTTGGCATACTGATGAGTCAGTGACATGCTATCCATGCCCATCTTCTTGATCATGATTCTTCCTGACAAGGCTGATCTGGAGCTTGAACTCTGGTTGAAGTGGGGCTATTTGTGCTCTGGAAAATGGGATCTGTATAAAAAGTACTGCTGTACCTCTTGTTTCCCATCCCTCCAAGCAAATTGTAAATCACTTGCTAGCACCCTCACTGTCTCTTCCACTGCTACCACTTGGGGGCATTTAGGGTAAATAACACTCTGCTCAATGCTTGTGTAACTGTTTGATTTTCTATAGAGTGTTAAAAATATTAACACCTAACTCATAACATTTAGGAGACTATTAAATGAGATTATGTATATACTTCACACACATATTTGTATACATAGTTAGATAGATACATAGACAGATAGATACATAAATAGATACATAGATGCATAGATAAATACATAGATACATAGATCACAGACAGTGCATTTCAAGGTACTTGGTACATGGTTACTGTGTCATCCCAATTGCATTCATTATCATGACTAGAAAAAAATCTTAATTTATTTTTGAGAAAAGGTTTCTCTGTATAGTCCTAGTTGTCCTGGAACTCACTCCTCTTTAGACCAGGTTGGCCTCGAACTCAGAAATTCACCTGCCTCTGCCTCCCAAATGCTGGGATTAAAGGCATGCGCCACTACCGCCCGGCTAGAAAAATCTTTCTTATGGACTCATGATCCCTACTACATCCTTCAATTCATCTTCACCCTGTCCTTTTCCTGCCCACAAGTCTTTACATAAGATTATATGCCATTATACAGAAAATGAAGAAACCTGTCTCTCTGAGAATCAGCTAGTGGTTTCAAGTTACCCCTTCAGAGGAGCTTCCACCCTTTGCTGCTAACTGTCTCAAGGTACATAGTGCTATGTTATGACTCTCTTCTTACAAGGAAGAACAGGGAGAAATCTCAAAGCTGCTTATTATGAGCGGGGACAGCTTTAGTTTGTTTCTGCAGAAGGAAATAAAAATAGGCAAAGGTCCATTTAGCTGCTAAGTAAACTGCCCATAACAAGCCAAGGAGTGTTGATTGGGAGATCATTCTAGAATCAGGTCTCTAATATAGAATACAATGCTGAAACTGGTAGGTATGGTCAGAGACAGTTTTTTAAACCTTTTTGAACCTCACTACTCCTTACACAAAAGGCTAGGCTAATGCTAAGCAGAAGCTAGGGGAGACTGACTTATGTTCTCTCTTAATAGGACCTACAAAAAAACCTGGTAGTTGATGTTGTCACTCCTTGTGGTGGTTAGAATATGCTTGGGTATGGGGAGTGGTGTGACCTTGTTGGAGAAAGAGTGTCAGCATGTAGACAGGCTTTGAGGGTTCCTAGTGCTCAAGCTCCACCCTGGACAGAAGAGAGAGTCTCCTTTTGGTTGCATTCAGATTAAGATGTAAAATTCTTAGTTCTTCCAGCACCATGTCTACCTACTGGCTTCCAATCTTCCAATCATGATGATAATGAACTGAACCTCTAAAACTGTAAGCCAGGCCCAGTTATATGTTTTCCTTTATAATAGTTGCCTTGTTGTGTTGTCTCTTCACAGCAATGGAAATTCTAACTAAGATAACCGCTGTTGTATCCCCGGGATACCTGCCATGGAGAAAGTAGCAAATGAAGTGAGGAAAAGGGACACCTAACCATTGATCTTCCTTGATAAGCTTTGGTGAGGTATGTGGTATAGCTGTAAAGTCCAGGCCTGAGGTAAGTCTAGAGAGAACTGTTTAGTGGCTGCCGGATTGGTCACTAAACCCAGAAGGGTTCACAGCAGGCACACCTTTCTATGACATGCTGATCGCTCAGCTCTGACCTCTTCAGTGCTCTCTGGTTTGATTTGCTGGTCTGTCCATCCTCTGCCCTGCCCTGAGCATTGTTAACCCTGTAAACGATAACTGGCAAAGGGGTCAGCCTCTGCAAACACAGATAATTGTGAAGGTTAAAGTGGTTCGTGCTGTTATAATTAACTGCCTTAATAGGTGCTTTACAATCTTGACAGCACCACGGAGAGAAAATGTTTAATCACAATGGAAACGGCCTCAGAATTAGTTCATTTTCATGGTGGAAATCGCAATGAAAGTGTGAAATTAGCTACAGGCGGGATGTTCAGTCTATTTTCCTGGCAGGTTAGAGGCTAGCCATTGTTGGTTAGAACTCTAGAACTCAGCCACTGGGAACATTGTATGCTTTTATGTAGTGTGTGTGTGTATGTGTGTGTGTGTGTGTGTGTGTGTGTGCGCGGGCGCGCGCGCGTGCATGTGTATATGTGTGTGATCAAAACCCATTTATCAGCACATCTTGGGTATAGGAACTATAGTGTCTGTTCTCCTTCCCAGAATCCTGTGAGTTATGATGTGCCTATAAGACACTGTAGAGTGTGGCCAGGCGAATCTGGAAATGAGTTGGCCTTAACCCATATTGCATTAACCTTAAGTCAGCTTCAATGACCATCTTTGAAACAATAGTCAGGGTCTACTGTCTTCCTTCTTCCTGGTCAATGTCTGGCTGACAAAACAGTGAAATTGTAGCAGCTGGACATAGTCTTAGGAAGAATAAGTCTTGGTTCTCAGCAGCATTCACTTCTTCGATTATAACAGTCACTCAGCACTGAGCACAGCTGTCTCAAGCTGACCAAGCACGGGAGTGTACGATCATTCTTCTCCTCTCCCCAAAATCTGACCTCCTTTCTTTTGAAAATGACCTTGTAGGATTCTTATAAGAAGCAGATATTTGGCAAGTACCTGCTAAGAGATGCTTAAGTATACAGTATTTGTCCCAAAGCCAGAAGCCAGAAGGAATCTCCAAGCCAAGATCAGGATTGAGCATCGTGCACTGTGGGATGCTGGGCATTGCCATCCACTGTTCTTATAGTTTCTTTATTAATGCCATTCATGGACTCAGACACAGTGTGGACTGATTTCAAAGCTTTTCTAACAGAAGAAGCTGAATTAACTAAATCACAATGAGGCATCTATAAAGATTTTTTAAGTCACATGCTCTGTGTGTTTTTAGAATAAGATGTTTTGTTCCTTGTCATGGACTATTTTTTTAAGGACTCTACTTACACAATCAGGACTTTTCTAGAAAGCACAGATTTCTGCCTACTGTGGTTCAGCTAATGGACAGTTTCTACGATTTCTAGTCTTCATTCATCACTGAGGTCTGTATGCAAATGGTTTACTGTCTCCTAATAGGAAAGGACTGGATTTTCATGAATCAGGTCTGGAGGGTGGTGAGGTAATCTGCCTGTACAGCATGTCTGGCCCTTCCTGTGCTACATGTTTATTTTTAGCCCCCTATGCCATTTTCAACACTGTATCTCCTCTGGAGGTCAACATCTTATTCTGGGGACATTAAACAAGCTGTTAAAAGCCAAGAAGCTGCTGAAGTAAGGGTGGCTTCCCAGCTAGGATGGTGATTAAAGCAGTGTTCACCTTTAGTGTCAGAGGCAGAGAGGTTGTGTTAGTGGAATGTCAAGCAAGTTGGGTACAAAACTTTCAAAAGTCAGTCCCAGTGACACTCGCAAGCAGCCTTAAAGTAGTGATGGTAGAAGGACCATGAGATTGCGAAGGCAGCTGGCAAAGAGGCTGGCCCCCAGTGTGTAGCTTCTCACAAACCACAGGAAGCTGCACTCCTGAGTTCAGGCTGCAAAGGCCATGGGCAGAAACAGAAAAAGCCAGCCTGTGACATTCCCACAGGGCCAGCTGCTTGGAGCCTGTTCATACTAATGCAGGGTGGCAGGAGATCTGGGCTTGAGGTCACATCCATAATCATAATGGTTAACATCAGAAGCCTGACACCATTCAGACAGTCCCTGGACAGCTGGAGGGGACAGAACTCCAATGTTATAGAACTCAGTAGTGACAAAACCCCAGCAAGTAAAGTCCCACAGCGCACTTTTTTTTTTTTAAAGAAATGAAAAAACCTGAAAGCAGGAAGAGGGACAGGATGTTGAATTTTGGAGATACGTCAAGTGTTCAGGGTGTCCTTGAGTAGTGGTGACAACCTATAACAGAGTGTGTCTATAGGACTTAGTAAGCCTGGTTGAACCCGTTAAATGTGACAATTAGTAGCAGTCACCTGAGGTCCTTTACTGTGGAAGAAGAAACAGAAAGCCAGAGAGCAAATAGCAGCTGTTGTAAGAACAGCTACTCTCAGACAGGCAAAGCTCCTTGAAAGAGTTCATTACCAAAAGATAGGCCAGTGGATTCCCTGCCTCTTATTTGGAACAGACACAAGAGATGTGAGTGGCTTTGCAGAGTACCCAGGGAAGACAAAGGAGATGAAGCTCCTCCTTACAAACTGTAGAACCTCCTGTGGATCCTAGACTACTGGGAAGGGTAGAACCTCCTGTGGATCCTAGACTGGGAAGGGCTTGAAGCCCAGGAGACTTGGAAGAGGACAGCAGAGTGTTGGCATGATGGGGGAATGGGTATGCCACGGGGGAATGCAGGCAGCTCTACATTCTGCTTTCTTCACTGGATATTTCTGGGGATCCCACTGAGCATGCAAACCTTCCCACTTCTGCTCAGCACCTGTCAATGACTACAGGGCCTGGGTTAGTGGTGTTCTCTTCTCTAGTGAGGCCACATTCCTGCTTTCTCTGCCATCCTTGCTTTCCTCATGTCAGGGCAAAAGCTACTTACCAGAATTACCAGGAGAATCAGTCCAGCAATGGCTGGGTACTTGGGAGACAGTCACAGAAGCTGTGGAGAGGTACACAACTGGGATACTCAGGACTCACTGGTGGTTCTTTTCCTTCTCCTTACAGTGAGGCTCCAAGTTGCTACCACAGCAGATGTCAGAAACCTCATTGTCTATGGCAGCTCGCTTTAAGGATCAGCATATACAGAAGACTGAGGTGTTAAGGTGGTAAAGCACCAGCCCTGTGGGATGCTCATATTCCTCAGGACATGCCCATTTTCCTGATAGGTATATTTTGAAAGATTTGTTGATTGATTTGAAATGATGTGTCCAGTATGGCTGAATGTCTGAAAAGCCTGAGAGCTTTCTGGGTTAGAGTTTGGATCTCAGTGTAACTGACATAAATGAGTAGCACCTGGTTACTTAGAGCCTGAGGAGCACATATAGGAACAGCTGTGCCTTTGAAATCAGAGGGACCAACACCTCACACCTCACCTCCACCGTCTACTATCTGTGGAACCTTAGTAAGGTTGCTTAACATATAAGACTCAGTTTCCCCATAGTAAAACAATTATTAATTTTCTGTACAGATTAGTTAAAGCTGGAAATTAATATGGTGACAGTTATTTCTTAACAAATAACCACACAGAGACCTTTGAGTATTTCAAGGCTTAGGTCTTAGCTGGGCAGATTCTCAACTATTTCATCTTAATTACTCCGTCCACCTAGCTCCATCCAGTCACGTGGATAGCTAGACCTTCCCAGGCCCATAGTCATATCTGTCTCCCCTTATGTCTCCTGGCTAAAAGGTTTTCCTCTTTCTTCTTCCCAGAGTTCCTTTTTCCCTCCCAGGAGGTATTACCTTCCTATCTCTACTACCCAATCACAGACTGTAGCCTTTTATTGATTAGTTAACCTGGGGAGCAAGGTTTACATAACAAAAGCTGGGATACCTGAGAATTTAGTACTTTTGGGGCCACCAGATCTTGGGGTCAAGAATTTAGCACTTGAAAACATAATAGTATCAGACCAACCCTAATGCCCCTTCTCTAATGTGGCAAAATAATTCAGATTCATAATAGTCAAGGGTTGTAGTTCAAGTATAGTATGTGGCAAAATTGCCTGGAGTACAAAGAATTGGGCACACCAATCCATGAAAATAATAAGAGATAATTAGAATTAGAACCCAAGCCTTCCATTCTGGACCAGTACTCTGAGCAGATCTTGGTCACTAACTCCACAATCAGTCCTACAACACCCAGAGGAAGCTCCACACCCAAGTCCACAGGATCCCAGCATCCTAGAATCCCAGGAGCTTGGTCACACCAGGATATCAGTGTACCAGAGGCAGCTTGACTCCCAGGAGCTCTGACACACCCAGGATCTCAGGATCATAGGATCACAGAATCATAGGATCACAGAGACAGCTGAACTCTGACAAGTTCAGACACAACCGGGATCACAGGAAAGACAGGCTCCAGTCAGATATAGTGAGAGCAGGTAGCATTAGAGATAAGCAGATGGCAGGAGGCAAGAGTAAGAACAGAAGCAACAGAAACCAAGGTTAGTTGGCATCATCAGAACCCAATTATATCACCATAGCAAGTCCTGGATATACCATCACACCTGAAAGCAAGACTCAGATCTAAAATCTCTTCTCATAATGATGATAGAGGACTTTAAGAAGGACATAAATAACTACCTCAAAGAAATACAAGAGAAAACAGGTAAAAAGGTAAAAGCCCTTAAAGAGGAGACAAAAATCCCTTAAAGAACTACAGGAAAACACAATCAAATAGGTAAAGGAAATGAACAAAGCCATGGAAGATCTAAAAATGGAAATAAAAACAATAAAGAAATCACAAAGGAAGACAACCCTGGAGTTAGAAAACCTAGGAAAGAAATCAGGAGCAAGCATCACCAACTGAATACAAGAGGCAGAGAAGAGAATCTCAGGTGGAAAAGATACCATAAAAAACATTGACACAACAGTCAAAGAAAATGCAAAAAGCAAAAAGCTCCTAACCCAAAACATCCAGGAAATCCAGGTCACAATGAAAAGATCAAACCTAAGGATAATAGAAATAGAAGAGAGTGAAAATTCACAACTCAAAGGGCCAATAGATATCTTCAACAAAATAAATGAAGAAAACTTCTCTAACCTAAAGAAAGAGTTGCCCGTGAACACACAAGAAGCCTACAAAACTCCAAATAGACTGGACCAGAAAAGAAATTCCTCTTGTCACATAATAATCAAAACACCAAATGCACTAAACAAAGAAGGAATATTAAAAGCAGTAAGGGAAAAAGATCAAGTAACATATAAAGGCAGACCTACCAGAATTACACTAGACTTCTCACCAGAGACTATGAAAGCTAGAAGATGCTGGGCAGATGTCATATAGACCCTAAGAGAACACAAAGGGCAGCCTAGACTGCTGTACTCAGCAAAACTCTGTTACTATAGATGAAGAAACCAAAATAGTCCATGACAAAACCAAATTTCCACAATACAGTTTCATAATCCAGCCCTACAAAGCATAATAGATGGAAAACACCAACACAAGGAGGGAAGCTATACCCTAGAAAAACAAGAAATTAATCTTCTTTCAACAAACCCAAAAGGAGATAGCCACACAAACATAATTCCACCTCGAACATCAAAAATAACTGGAAGTAACAATCACTTTCCCTTAATATCTCAATATCAATGGACTCGATTCCTCCCAAAGACATAGACTAACAGACTAGATATGTAAACAGGACCCAACATTTTACTGCATACAGGAAATGCACTTCAGTGACAAAGGCAGACACTATTTCAGAGTAAAAGGTTGGAAAACAATTTTCCAAGTAAATGATCCCAAGAAACAAGCCATTCTAATATCGAATAAAATCAACTTTAACCAAAAAGTTATCAAAAATGATAAGGAAGGATACTTCATACTGATCAAAGGAAAAATCTACCAAAATGAACTCTCAATTCTGAACGCCTATGCTCCAAATGCAAGGTCACCCGCATTCATAAAAGAAACTTTACTAAAACTCAAAGCATACATCACACCCCACACAATAATAGTGGGAGACTTCAACACCCCACTCTCAGCAATGGACAGATCATAGAAACACAAACTAAACAGTGACACAGTGAAACTAACAAGTTATGAAACAAATGGATCTAACAGATATTTATAGAACATTTCATCCTAAAGCAAAAGAACATACCTTCTTCTCAGCACCTCATGGTATCTTCTCCAAAACTGACCATATAATTGGTCACAAAACAGGCCTCAACAGATACACAAAGATTGAAATACTCCCATGCACCGTATCAAATCACCACGGACTAAGGCTGGTCTTAAATACCAACAAAAACAATGGAAAGCACACATACACATGGAAGCTGAGCAATGCTCTACTGAATGATAACTTGGACAAGGAGGAAATAAATAAAAAAATTAAAGACTTTTTAGAATTTAATATAAGTGAAAACACATCATACCAAAACTTAAGGGGTACAATGAAAGCAGAGTGGTAAGAGGAAAACTCATAGCTCTAAGTGCCTGCGAAAAGAAACTGGCAAGAGCTTACGCTGCCAGATTAACAGCATGCCCGAAAGCTCTAGAACAAAAAGAAGCAAGTACACCCAAGAGGAGTCGATGGCAAGAAATAATCAAACTCAGGGCTGATATCAACCAAATAGAAACAAAAAGAACTATACAAAGAATCAACAAAACCAGGAGCTGGTTCTTTGAGAAAAATCAACAGGATAGATAAACCCTTAGACAGACTAACCAGAGGGCACAGAGACAGTATCCAAAATAATAAAGTCAGAAATGAAAAGGGAGACATAACAATGAATAGATCTTAAAATAATTTAAAAAAAAAAAGATTACAACCCAAATAGTTGTCCTTAGGATCAGGGCAAGCAGATGTGCTGAATCAGGAAAGAGTTTGCTTGTACAGGTTATGCTGTCTAGTGTTGCTCTGCCCATTAAGTATGCATGTGCATTGTGGAGAAATTGTCAGACTCACGTGTTCAGAGTGAATGGCATTATCTTCCAAATATTTACAAGGTCATCAGTTACATGAGAGGGGGAAAAATGTGGGATGCTTTTCCCAGACAAAAGCCTGTTTACAGAGTACATTGATCATTTTTGCATTATCATAGTCAAAATTAACTGACAGAGGTAAAACAGGAAAGGATTGTCAGATCCGTGGGTTCCTAGTGCTTCTGTGTGTCAGGACAGGAAGGTCAGAACAGCTGAGTTGACAACAGCGGGGATACATGGCAGGGACTCCTCACTCCACAGTGTATGGGAAAACAGAGACTGGACCCATAGGACTATCCCAGTATCCCTCAGTGGAGCCTGTGACTCTTAGACAAAACTACCCTGCCAGCTGAGGAATAAACAAATGGATGAACTTTAGGGGAACATTTCAAATTCAGACTATAACACAGGGTGTATGATTTTAAGCTAAATTGGAAATATTTATAGGGAAAAATGAATTAATGAGTCTGAGACTTATAAGGGTATCTCCAGTTTCATGAGATGGGAAACAGATGAGAAGAAAGATTCTAATAGGAGATATAGCCAAAGGACTGAGAAGATTAAGAATTAAGAAGAGGTCTGAAAGCAGTCTCCTACTCCATTAAGGAAGAAAATAGTCCATGGAGACAGCCTAGCATCCACATCCTTCTCCAGAACAGAAGACCCTCAGGATGGGACTAGCCAGTACCACTCTGCCAAAGTGCATGCATAGTGCATAAATAGGCAGGCCTCTGACACTCAAAGCTGGAGAGCTTGGGCAATGTGTGGCCTCATAATCACAAATAACCCATACCATCATCCATATTTTACATGCCTGGAGACAAAGAAAGTACCATCTTTTATTCTGTCATTGCAAACCCTAACACTTTATTGATGCCAGTCTCACTGTTGTTTGTGGCTAAAAAGAGTCATTTATTGAAACTGACATTATTAAGATTGACAGTGATCATTCCTGTCTGGGGTTAGCATGATAATCCCACCCAGGAAAACCTTGTTATATATCAGCAAACACTGGATAAACAATAGAGCCAGAGTATAAGAAATGACAGGTTTGTAACCCCAGTGCTGGGGAGGAGGAGGCAGCCAGATCCTGAAGGATAGGCCTCATCCTCCAGTCTCATCAATTCATTTTGTATTGAATTTTATTGATGTTTATTCCCCAGCCAGCAGGGTTGTTTTGGGAGGGCTGTGGAACCTTTGAGAATCAAGGGCTTCCCCTTGGGAAGCTGGGTACTGGGATAGCACCAGTCTCTGCTTCCTTTGCTAGCCAGTCACTCTAGCCTAATTGCAAACTTCCAGACCAAAGGAGAGACCCTGTCTCAGAATTTTAAAAAGTAGAACAAGATGTCAACTCTGACCTCCACATGCAAGTCTGTACACATATGCACCCCATCACATATACAAAATAGCTGAGATACCTACAAAGAAATAAAACAGAACAGTTCTTAGAGAGAACCTTGATGTGATTGGCATTTTTCTATGAAAGGTGTGTGACCTGGTCCATGCAGTGGTATGAGGTTATGTGACCAAAACCAACAGAGTATTGATCTATAGTGCAGGGTAGGTAAGTCTCAAAGTCACTTGTGAAGTAAGCCACACCCCAAAGACATATGTGATAGGATTCCCTCTGTGTGGAACACTCCAAAGAGACAGATCCATGATAGAGCAAGTTAGGTCCAGGATCTCAGCATGAGTCAGCAGCCCAATCTCAATTAAGGCAACAATGAGTGTGAAAACTGATCCAGGGGCACATGGAGGATGTTTCATCCCAAAGTCAGGTTGGGAGAATAGGGCATGTGATTCTCCATGTATCAGTAAGGCTTTAGTGAGAGTGTGTATGTGTGTGCATGTTTTATGCATGTTTTATGTGTGTGTGAACTTTACAGTATATGCATTTGGTTACAGTAAACTCTTAAAATGGAAAAGGTCCATAGTTTACTGGAGAAAAGTCCTGGAAGTTTTGAAGGTTCCAAGGATGACAAAATGGTGCATAGAGCCCACCAGACTGAATTGTGGCCTCTGATTCTTATGGCTCTAATGACAGTTCTCTCTCTTGATGAAGAAGAGACCAC
The DNA here is from genome assembly GCA_019843855.1 of Hylomyscus alleni. Classification (NCBI taxonomy): domain Eukaryota; kingdom Metazoa; phylum Chordata; class Mammalia; order Rodentia; family Muridae; genus Hylomyscus; species Hylomyscus alleni. The sequence continues at coordinate 17,513 of JADRCC010576445.1, forward strand.
AGTTCCTCCAAGGTTGACCAGTCGATATCCAGACAGTGTCAGTGATCGCTATATCCCACTGTAAGGGAAGCGAGCAAAATAAAATTGAATCAGGAAAAAAGTGCCAGGGTAAGAAGGTCTTAGCAAGAGTGGAAATCTTATACTGTAAGCTCAGTGCATACCAGAGATGGTGGTATTACCAGCAGACTGTGAGTCTGGTTGCCCCAGAGGTGCCAGAGGCTTGTGGTGTAGCACAATAAGATACATCACACATGGCCTTTTCTTGTCAGCAGGACATCCTGCCAGAAGCAGACATCCAGCTTATTATTTATAAATATGATTGGAAACCACACTTGGAGACTTTTTTTCCCCATCTGTCTAATTAAATGGGAAGTCCCCAAAGGCAGCCCAACATGAGCTCCAGTGTGTACCCTCAGCATAGCTTTTGGTACTGGATAAATATTAAACAATAGTCTAGTAATAAAAGATTAGCATTTCCCACAAGGCTTTTGTAGCTGCAGTAAAAAGAACTCTGTTGAATGAAGTGCCTCCTGTTTTTCAAATGTCTCAGTGGGAGGTTCACTCCCTGTGTCAATCAAAATCTCTCACCAGGTAAGCCAAGCTCCATGGGGACTTCACATAAAATTATTTCATGCTGGAGAATAACCACATACAAACTCAAGGAAGAACCATGTTATTCCTTATTGTGCTAGAAGTAGGAGGCAATCAAGTAAGTCATTAGATCACTTCCTCCAGGAGGAGTCATGAGCGCAGGGCCACTACTCCACAGACCCTTTTGTGATCATTGAGATATCATTTGGCCACTGTATAAGCAATGTAGCACTTAGAGCCTCTTTAGTGCAAAAGATATGTGAAAACCCACATCAAAGATTGTTCATCCATGGAAGTAAAGAGTCTACTGTTAGAAATTTGTTGTGACGATCTATCGAACCACCAGGTATTTCTTGTGAGCATTCTAGATGTTAGGCTGTTGCTGGGTTATGAAGACAGCACAGTGCTAAAAGCCTTGGCATGTCCTGTGCTTTTATTGTGCCGAAGCCGTTCAGCATGAAGAAATCAGTGGGTATCATGGTAATCACTGTTTTGAAAGAGTCACAGAGTAAGTAGTGACATAGCCGAGTTCTGTAGAGAGGTGAGAAGGGATATCTGAGGTGGACTGGAAATGTGGATGGAGAGGTTACTAGAGGCAGAGGAAGTCCTACAAAAATATGTGCAGAGGTAGGAAAGATCTTGATGTGTCTGGTGTGGTAAAACACAGCACACCAAAAAATGAGAGGGACCATGATGCATGGATGAGGTGGCACAGAATGCCTACACATGTGGTGAGGGCTACAGCGTATGTCACACCGCTGGGGTGATCTGAAAGAAATTGACATTAAGCACATGGAACAAACATGGATTGTTTTTTTTGTCTGCAAAATGTAAAGTGACTTAGAAAAATGAATGGTGATGGTATAGGATCTGAGCTTGGATGGAAAGAGAATAATGGATTCTAGAAGCAATATAAAGGTATTGATGATCAATTTGTGGGCTATGCTGAAAAACTGGTTGGCCTTGACCTCCCTGACTAGGAACCTCGGCCTATTACTATTCTGCCTGTCCTAGCCTTGCATGCTCACTATCTGTGCCCTGATCATGAAGGTTAGTGATAACAGATTAAAGAGGCATAGCCTCCTCACTGTCAAGGCACATCAGTTCTTTTATCTCTTGGGAATTATTTTTTGTACAAAGTCTATACCCAACTTTAAAGTCATACTGTAGCACTTGAAGAAGCGGTCTATTTGCTCCTGTGGTTTCCAACCTTTTAAAAGATGGAAACTTTAGAGAAAGTGGGGTGGTTCAGCAAGTACAGGCTACTAAGCTGGATGCCCTGAGTTGGATTCTTAGGACCCATATCATAGAAGAAGAAAACAAATTTCTGCAAGCAAATTGTCTTCTAACCTTCACACATGTACCACGACAACCCAGCCCACACGCATATGAAAAAAAGAAAAATGTAAAAACCAATTCAAAATGTAGAGCCCTCACTAACAATAGTGCCACCCCCATGTCATTGTCACACAGCATCTGCATGCTTCTTTTTAAAAGAGATGTAGACTGTGAGATTAAAATTTTACTTTATAAAGCCGATTATATGGAAGCCAATGGAAAACAATGTACCCACAGGATAGTGGAAAGGAAATTATAGTCCTTGTAGAGTTAAGGAAATGCTGGGACTTTTGAAATGTCATTGCTCCAGTTCTCAAACTATGCCTTCAAACTACCCAAGTGCTTAATTTAAGAATGTTTGAAGAAGTCTTATGCTCCCCTTCAGCCTTCTTATCCAAGAGAGAAAGCAGAGAAAGTACCAAGGCGAAGGAACATACTCCTCTGTCTACTTCTTGGTATGTCTAACACCTCTATTTGCCTTGTGGAACCTTGAGTTCAGGGCCATTCAGGGCCTGTGCCAGGCTCTTTCTTACATGTTCTCAGCTGCTTTTCCTAAATGTCTCATGAGATAGCCTTTGTATTTTTGTTTATCCTCTTAACAGATGAAGATTTTGATGCCTGACATGATAAAGGATGTACTGGATGGTTTTATGTGTGAACTTGACACAAGTTAGAGTCATCAGAGAGGAAGACTCAGTTGAGAAGATG
>JADRCC010576447.1:0-26961 GCA_019843855.1 Hylomyscus alleni
ATGATCTGACTGTAGGAAGCATGTGGAAGAAAATACATAAAAGTGGGTGTGGGGGTGAAGCATTGTATCCAGTTCTTACTGTAGAATAATTTATTGAATTTTATAAAACTTTTTGGATTTGATTTGTTTCTATTTTTACTGTTTTATTTCCATCCATGGCCCCAAAATATTACCTAGATGTTTTACTCTTTCTTAGCTCTAATAAGTATTGCAAAGCTCAAGCATGACTTTGGTTTTACAGACTACTGTCAAAGATGGAGCTGGAAAGTGCAGTGTAAGATAGTCATATAAGCCATGGGATGGGACTGGCTTGCTTGTAGAATTCAGTAACAAAAGGACAGTGCAGGACCTCATCTGAAATCAATAGTGATGCTTCTTTTTTCCCATGTCTATTTGATTCAGGTCTGAATATATAAAGTTTGTTATCAATGTCACACAACCTCAGAAAATACAGGCTTCCACTGCTGTCTCTGGGCCTACATAGACAGTTTGTAAATATTCCTTGCCTTTAACTTCTCTATAGCCATATCTAGGTCCCCTCTAAGTATAACAACTGTCAAAGAAAAATGCTTGTATTCCAAATCTTTGGAACCTGTCCAGGGAAGAAAGGTATACACCACCAACAAATCAAAATGGTGTCTACTGAGAGCACGCTGAATTTGTCCATCTTTGGAGGAAATCTCTCTTTCTATTCTAAAACACATAATGTAGAAGAAAAAACGACCTCTGCAAGTGGTCAACTAACTTCTACTGCTGCACTGTAGTATACACATGCATGCACAAATATTAATAAGTCAAATTGTAATAAAAGATAACATGTACCCCACCGACCTGAGCAGAAGCCAAAGGCCTCAATGCCATAAGTGGTTCAAGAATTGACACATAATATAATCCCCCCAACTAGAGAATATCTTAAGTCCTATTGTGTTATGTGCTAGGTCTCCTGTCTTCAACAATGGAAACTTCAAGGATATATTTATTAATGTTATATCACCACATAAAAGCACATAACAAAATGAGTGGCTTGAGTCTTTGCCCTATAACAACTTGCATTTTTCAAGGGTTAGAAGACTCAGCCTCATCCTATACTCAAACAGCCCAGAGAGTCAGGAGAGTCTCTGGTCCTATACCAGGTCCCAGATTCTCTTTAACATTCATCCAAATTGTTGGTAGAATCTAGCTCCTTGCAAATGGAGAATTAACTCTATCTTCCAATGACACAGTGCCCTTTTCTGATAGTTCATCTTCTACTTTTTAAGAACTAAAATAATTCCCAGGTGGAGCAGTCTCTGAATTGTCCTTCCTTTAGTCTCTCCTCCATAGTTAGTCTCTACAACTCCTTCCATGGGTATTTTGTTCCCCCTTTTAAGAAGGAACAAAGAATCCACACTTTGGTCTTCCTTCTTCTTGAGTTTCTTGTGGTTTGTGGTTTGTACTTTGTGTATTCCGATCTTCTGGGATAATATCCACTTATCAGAGAGTGCATATCATGTATGTTCTTTTGTGATTGGGTTACCTCACTCAGGATGATATTCTCCCGATCCATCCATTTCCCCAAGAATTTCATAAATTCATTGTTTTTAACAGCTGAGTAGTACTCCATTGTGTAGATGTACCACATTTTCTGTATCCATTCCTCTTTTGAGGGACATCTGGGTTGTTTCCAGTTTCTGGCTATTTGCTCCACCTGGGAATCCTTCCCGTATTCAATCATCAAATCTAGACACTATTGTGGATGCCAGCAAGTGCTGGATGACAGGATCCTGTGATAGCTGTCTCATGAGAGGCTTTGACAGTACCCGACTAATACTGAATTTGAGGCTCACAGCCATCCATTGGACTGAGTATAGGGTCCCTAATGAAGGAGCTAGAGAAAGGACCCAAGGAACTGAAGGATTTGCAGCCCCTTAGGATGAACAACAATATGAACTAGTACCCTCAGAGCTCCCAAGGACTAAAACTTCAAAGAGTACACAAGGTGGGACTCATGGCTCCAGCTGCATAGGCATAGCAGAGGATGGCCAAGTCAGTCATCAGTGGGAGGAGAGGCCCTTGGCCCTGTGAAGGTTCTATGTCCCAGTGTAGGGGAATGCCAGGGCCAGTAAGCAGGAGGGGGTGGGTTGGTGAGCAGGGGGAGAGGGGAGGGAACAGGGGTTTGTTTTAGTTTTTCATTTATTTTATTTTATTTTTTCTTTTTTTTTTAAGAGGGGAACCTGGGAAAGGAGATATTGTAAATAAAGAAAACATCTAATTAAAAAGAACTAAAATAATTAACCAGTGTGATGCTTAATTTAATGTTTGACTTGGGCACAGAGGCCAGAGAGGGGTCCAGTTTATATTCTGGGTATTTCTAAGTATATTGTTTTGAATGAAATTAACATTAAAGTTGACAGTCTTTGAGAAAAATAGATTTTTGTCTGTAATGTGTGTAGATCTCACCCAGTTTGAGTGAAATACTACTAATGTTTTCCATCATGAATGGAAAAATAGCAAAGCGTCATTGCTATGAATGAAATACCTTTGGGGAGAGATTAGATAATTAAAATAGTGGGCTCAAATCAACTCTCGTATGCTTCAATGATCATATTTATTATATTTTATAGATTTTCTAGAGATTATTTCAAAACCAACTGCAATGACAAAGAAACCTCAGAGACACTCTTACAGTCAGTTAGGTATAAGGTATTTTACTAGATGGCTTCCCAAAGGCCTGCCACTAACAAATGAGCTTACAATGATACCATGGTGAGCTACACATTATCTGGTGGATTTCATTTAAAAGACACCTCATACTTAGGGCAATTTGAATTATTTTACTCAGACACATTTTGGGGAAATATATTTTACAGATTATATTTTAAAGAACCCAATATCCACATGGTTATGTTAGTCAATTCACTTTTGTTTTAAGAGATTTCTTTTTCTTAGGCATATGGTTGTTGGTCCAGTGTTCAAACATTCCTTGATTTTCAGTGTGTTGTAAATGTGTCCAAAGTTTTGTAAATCACACATTAATTCAGTGCAATTGCATATATAGAACTTGTCAGCAAAGATTAAGTGAAACTAGCTAAGCTACCTTTTAATAGAGTCATCTAGTAGAGTATCTTTACAGTAACCAAAATAATTTTTATCTTCAACCTACAACTGTATTTGATTTTATAATATTTAGTTAGTTGTTGGATTTTTGAGACATTGTTCCTCTGTGTAGCACTGGATGTCCTGGAACTCACTTTGTAGACCAGACTGGCCTTGAACTCAGAAATCTACCTGTCTCTGTCTTCCAAGTACTTGGACTAAAGTTGTGTAGCACCGCTGCCTTTAACCAGAACTTCATGAATTTTTAAACATGAATTATATTTTTGAAAATTTTGGCAGATTCATATATATTCATGAATCATATATGTGGTATATATTCACATACACACATATATTTGTATTTTAGTCAGATAGCTTCATAATAGGCAATAACAATAGTTCAATGGTATATATGGACATATACACTACATTTGTATTTTAGGCAGATAGTTCAATAAGAAACATATATACAAAATTAATTATTTTTAATTATACATTAATAATGTAAAATTAAGAAAACTGATAAAATATAAAGCACATTTACTGTTAACAAGAAAATCTTTTTGTAATTAAGAATTAATAGGAATTTTACCCCCTCATTTTTGTTAAGAACTCACCTTCCTCTGAAACAACTTTCAGTAATTAGAAAAGTAACCCATTCTTCCATATAATTGGGAAATATGGTCTATATTTCATAAGGTCATATAAATGTGTATAGTTTATAGTAGTGAATCCTAAAATGTTTATGGGATTGAAAAAGTCAGGTTAAAATATTTATGTGCATAAAATATAAATACATCAATATATACTATACAAATATATACATGTATACGCATAAAACATATTTAGATGTTTAAAGGATTATCAGATATAATTGGCAAATCAAAGGCTAATTGCTGAAAATTCATTTTCACATTGAAAAATATTCTGAAACCAAATTTCAAGTGTAATTAAACCTTGTAAATCTAGTTCAAAGGGTAGAATCTTAGTGCAGGGATGAGCAGTCAGATACTGTCCTACCTCTGAAATGAATCTTGGTGTCTAGCTTAGAAGACAAAGAGGAGATTCTCCATCATACATAGAGTTTGGAACTCTCACAGAAGCAGGAAGAACATACGCATTCATGCCACAAGAAACCAGGGAAGACTAGTCGGGATCTGTGATTTCAACTCCTATCCAAGGACTCTACATTAAATATGCAAGTAGTGCTTACTGACAGAAGTCTGATATAGAGCCTCTCTCCTGAGAGGCTCTGCTAGAGCCTTACCAACCATCAGACTGAGCAAGGGGACCTCAATGGAGGAGTTAGAGGAAGGACTTAAGGAGCTGATGGGGTTTGCAACCCCATAGGAAGAACAATATCAACCAACAAGACCTCCCCCCACAGAGCTCCCAGGAACTAAACCACCAACCAAAGAATACACATGACTCTAGCTGCATATGTAGCAGAAGATGGCCTTATCTGGCATCAATGGGAAGAGAGGCCTTTGGTCCTGTGAAGGCTTGATGCCCCAGCTTAGGGGAATTCCAGGGCTTTGAGTGAGGAATGGGTTGGTGGGGGGAGAGTTTCCTCATAGAAAGAGGGGGAAGGGGCATGGGATAGGAAGGTTGAGGAGGGGAAACCAGGAAGGGGGATAACATTTGAAATGTAATAAATGTAAATAAAATAACCAAAAATAAATAAATGAATAAATAAATAAATGAATAAATAAATAAATAAATATGCAAGTAGTGAAGATATGCCACAATGCTTGAAGCCTTGAATATTTACATTATAAATACATGGCTAGATGGGCAGTAAATACTAGAGGCAATCAGTTTCTTTTTAATGTAGTTAGAGAGCAGTATTGGTTGTAATCTCAGATATTGAAGATCGAGCTAAAGGATGGCTGTATAGCTTCCTGGCTTTGTAACCTTAGGATATTTACCTAAACTCTGTTTCATGTCTCAGATGTAACTTGTTATCAAGGTATATATATATCTATTAGAAATTAGAGTTCAAGTCATAAGGAGAAAACTTTACAGTCTGGCACATGGTAAACATTTAATGAATCTTAGTTACCACATTCATAATTTACTGGAGAATGACAAATTAAATCCAAGTCAGGGGCTTTAGAGATGCTTCAGTAGTTAAGAGCACCTCTTGCTCTTACAGACACCCCAAGTTCTGTTCCCAGCATGTGTCTTAGGTTGTTTAAAATCTCCAGTAATTCTGGCCTCTAAAGGCACCAGCGTTGATGTGCATATATTCATCCACACCAACACACATGTGTCGATTAAAAAAATAAAAATAAATCTTAAAAAATAAAAGTTTTAAACAATGAATGTTTCAAAGTTGTTTCAAAGGAGATAAGAATGTGCCTCTATAGCAGAATGCTTCCCTTGGATTCCTAGAGCCAGTTCCCAGCATTCACAATTGTTTGTAATTGAACACCACACATACACACAAACACACACACACACACACACACACACACACACAAACACAAACACTTGCACATTGTAGAAAGCATTATTTAAGTTATAATTAGAGTTGATAATTAGGCTGAGTTTACAACCTGAGAAGTTTCTATTTCTTACCCTGGCTCAAGTATCTATCTATAGATGAATTTAGAATTAAGGAGTTTCTAAAAGCCAGGTTATTTCTTGAATCAACGTGTACTTTGGTAGGGCAAGTAACAGTGTTGCGATAGTCACATAAAAAAGCTCCACTATTCTGAAGGCCTTCAGCGTGATGGGAAATCTTCACTCTCAACTTGGCTGTGAGAAATTCCTAGGAGATTTAGAAGGCATCTGAATAAGCAACCAAAGGAGCATCGGCTACAACAAATTTGGATGACATCATCTAATGTTTTGGGAGTAGAGATGTAAAAAAAAGTTGTTAAAGTGGGCCAGCATGAAAACTGTGTTCTACTGAGTATGGAACCTGGAGCTTGATGCTGCCTTCTGGGGGGGGGGGGGGGGAGCAGATGCCTGTTTTTTCGTATTTGAAACTGTCCTCATTCTAAGGACACCACGGTGCTTTCAGGGTTTCAGTTTTTCAGTGGCAATGCAGCACAGCTTCCTCTGTTGCACGTCTTCTGACTTCTTGAACTGAGCAATTATCAGGTTGTCTAGATTTTCAGTATGCAAATGTGTCAGTAGCTGTTTTACAGCTACAAATCCCCTTCCTTATTAGTAGTACATCTCTACTCCTCTGAATAACAGTTATTAATACATCTAGTTATAAAACTAAAAAAAAAAAAAAGAAATCCCACTGCTCTAATAATTGAAAACCTCCTAGAAGACTAACCTACATCCTGGCAATAGAGAAATATGCTGTGTCAGTTGATATAGATTAATCACTATTTTTGATAACTTTTCTCTCCATATTCTCTCCTAGTATGTTCTTGATGAAAAATATTGAGTTATACATTTGTTCTGGATTCATGTCTGTCTATGCAAAAATAGAAGTGAAGAAATACATTTATTGTCCATCAAACAAAATCAACTTAAAGTCTCAATGGAACACTTGAGGTGACTCTTGAAATACATAGCCCATGATTTTGGTAAATCATCAGAGAGGTGTTTTGAAATTGATCTTCATAGTAACATCGACTGAGTTCACAGAGGCCTAGAATATCAGGTCTCCAGGCAGTAGGATGTCCCCAGTGGGTAACTGCACTGTGGCTAAGCTCGATGACCTGAATTTTAGTTCTGGCAACACCTGGTGGAAAGAGAAAACCACTTCTGCAAGTTGTGTGATCATCTCCATAGTTAATTGTGGCATGTGTACCCCTACCTACACTCAAAAGAAATACATGTAGTTAAAATAATCAGGTCTCTTTCTCATTTTACAATATTCTTTATGCTCCCCAAACATTATAAACTTGAGATTTTAGCAACTTCAAATTCTGCCAAAAGGATACATTAATGAACCAAATATATTATTAGTAAATAATTATATTTTGAATACAAATCCATTCATCTCAGCTTGGTATTTAATTTCTAACATTTCTTTCTATCTATCAAATTGCTGCTTTACAGGAAAACTAACCAAGTATTATTAATTTTCAAAGGATTATTATAGATCTTTTGATGAAATTTGTAATAAAAATGTAGAGTGTGATTTAATAGGGAAATAACTGTCTCTTTAGAGAAACTGAAACTGAAATCAAAATTACTATACAAGCAACATCAAAATACCTCAAGATGATGGATAAAGATGACATTTACAAGGCTTGGTAATGCAGAATAGTAAAGTTTACAGGAGATTAATCTAATATTGGAGACATATCATTTTTCACAGGCTCTGAATCATAATTCAGCTGTCTCTCCCTGACAAGGTCAGAATTTACCATTATACACTCAAACACTGCAGCGGGAGCAGCTCCGTCACATCCTAAATCAGGTTCTGTGTAATTTCATATACAAAATCTAATTCTGTGGAAAGTATCTGTTCCTAATATATTAAAAAGGAACCAAGAAAAGCCTTGGAAACTTTATGCTCAACTATGATAGAAAAAAAAAGTAAAACTCCAGTTTGATACATAATTTATCAGAGTTATCAGCAGCTGGGTTTCACCCAGATTGCTGGAAATTATCACGCAAAACAAAGCCAGCTGTTTCTTTCAGGATATCAACTTCATTACTGTCTCAAGAGCTATTCTGATTAAGGCTAACGTGATGTGAGCGCTTTCATTACCTCACAGCTGCTCTTACAGTGTTTAGATTTCAAAATCAGCATATGCTGTGTATTCAGAACCCTAAGTAAAGTAGCTTCACATCTGTGCTTTCTAAATGGTTCCAAACCTAACTTACATGTGTTCTCCAATATGGAAGATAATGCCCTCCTCTTCCATAGTCATTGTGATATTGTAGATATTGTAAATGGGACCTATGTCCATGGCCTGGAGGCATAGGGTTTAGTATAAACAAGCTTATAAAACACGTGTCTTTTAGAAAAGTGGAAAAGGAAAATCGGACAGAAGGAACAGAGAGAAGGAACAGGGAGTTGGCACAGCGGGTGTTGCACAAAGGTAAGCTTTTGTGTTTGGACCCGAGAACACATTGGCATAAGATGGGTGTGGCTGTGCCCACCTGTAACCCTGGTGTTGCAGGAGTCAGGAAGAGATATATTGCTGTGGCATGCTAGTCAGTAGCCTACTTTCAGGTTGAGTGAGCACACATGTCTCAGTGGAATAATATGGAAAACGGTTACATAGGCCACCTCTGTCCATAAACATTGTTTATGCCACACACATAAAACACATTCACACATATTCCTTCCATTTCTCTTTCTTTATTCACTAACACACACACACACACACACACACACACACACACACACACTCCACATACATAATTATAATGAAAAAAATCTATAGCAACATTTATGTTTTTTTATTTAGAAATGACATTATACATCTTGATATAATCACATGTAATATTTTATTTCTTGACTAATCTGATTAATTATAATGTAGAAATACAGAATTATTTAACTTAATTTGATATTATCTCTCATAATTAAAAAAAAGTACTTGAAAACAATTGCTCTGTGTACAGTGACCTTCCCAATAATCATATATTGCAATACTTGCAATAGTCCGACTAAAGCGGCTCATCACTCGTCAAGACTCTCCTGCTTCCCTTGATAACCACTGAGGTTGTGACTGTTGCTAAGATGCTCATTATAGTAACTGAATGAAGGTTAAGTAGGCATCCTACACTGCTCTGATGTTTATTTCTAAGGTAACTCTGATTCGTGAATATCTAGGAGATGGTCTCTTTTAAACATCACATTGCTTTCTTTCTACCAGATGTTCAGTCTCTTATTGTGGCAAGTTCAATTATATAAAACTATTTTTCTGGGTCTGGTTAACAGCACAGTCCTTGCCAACATTCATAAGCTCCTCGTATCAAATAAAATTAATAAGAAATAAATCCTACCTTCGAACCTAAAGTTGAAGGTAACATCTTTGTCTTTTGACTAGTTGTTTTTTCTGAAGCATAATCAGAAACAAAATCACCCTTACTAGATTCTATCTCATTAGTTTGTTTTATATGTGGATATAGAAGGAAAATGATTCTGAAGAAGTACTCCAAAGCACAAAATTCCATATATAGAAAACCCAGTTTTGAACTCTTCACTTTAAAACTTTTTACTTTTATTTGCTTAATTAACTCTTGTATCTTTTTCTACTCTTCAAAAATTAATAGTCTTCTCAAAATGTTGTTGATGCAAATGTAAGACAATGCAGATGCTTTTGAAATGTCTTACAAGATGATACAATTGCTTTTGAAATGTCTTGGAGTTCTTTATGAAATTTACAGAGGAAGTGCTATGGGACCTAGTGTTCCCATGCTAAGTGTGAACTGAAAATGTTGAAAAAGTTTCAATCAAATAGGTACAGACATTTTCACAATAAACATGTTTTGAAAGAGCTAAAAGCTGTCTACAATCAGAGTATGTGTCCACAGGTGAACTGATGAAATATGGTTCACACACACAGTGGAATATTATTCAGCACTATAAATGAGGAAAGTTTTGACAATTTGAAAACATAGTTATATGGTATAGTCTATAGCACAACAGGTACAAAAGATCAAACAACACTTAGGTTACTACAGTTGGCCAGTTATAGATGGGAAATAGAGCTATGGTCATCCAGACATAAGATAAAGGAAAATTGGGGGACTACTGTATGCATAAAATACAATCTCCACTCTATGAAGTTTGCAATATATCTACATCATAAAAACAAGAACATCTTGAAATTGATGAAAGAGCAGATCCCAGAAAAAAAACCAACAGAGAGGAATGTTAAATAAGAAGCAGACAAACATAACTAAGGGAAAATGCGCTGTAAGTAAAGGCGTAGCTAAATATTGGCAATAGATTGTGATAACATGATGGATGAATGCATAAAAGTGCCTGCTTCTAATCCCAGGGCCTGAGTTTGATCTCAGGATCAACAAGATGGAAAGGGAGACCCAGCTCCTTCAAATTATACTCTAGCTGTCATATGTGCACTGTTCTCTGTTCTCTCTCTCTCTCTCTCTCTCTCTCTCTCTCTCTCTCTCTCTCAGTGAGCGAGATCAGATGCCCTCTTCCAGTGTGTCTGAAGACAGTAACACTGTAGAGAACTCACACATATGAAATAAATAAATAAAAATTTAAAAAGGGGAAACTGGGCAATGGTCCACATGTGTTTCTGTCCCTGTCTCTGTCTAATTCTCTCACACACTAAAATGCCATAAAAGTAACTATATAATACTTAGAAGATGGGATTCTAAACCACATGCAAAGCTTATATTTAGCCTTCATTTTAGTGAGACTAAATCTAGAAAAATTACTTTCTTGTTAATAGATTTTATACTACATTGAAGGACCAAGAAGAATCCAGAAAGCCCTTGAAACATGATTTGTAAAATGCAGGATACTCCCTTTGGAATATCAACATTTGCTGTATCTATTTTAATAAAAGTATTATGACATTGTAGCATGAGATGGAGTTGTAATGGTGGTGACTAAGGTTCCTTGGAATTTCTTTTTTCTTTTTTTTTTTTCAAGACAGGATTTTTCTGTGTAGTCCAGGACATCCTGGTACTCACTTTATAGATCAGGCTGGCCTTGAACTCAGAAATCTGCCTGCCTTTGCCTCCCAAGTGCTGAGATTAAAGGCATGTACCACCACTGCCCATTGCCAGACGGAAGTTCTTGAAAGAGTCATGAACACAAGGAACACATGGACGTATGTAGCATTGCCAAGCAGCAAAGACATAAAGGCTTCACTTAATTTTATAGTAAGACAATTCTATGTTCATATATGCTGTTATAAAATTTTATTTTGCACAGCAATTTTTTTGTTTACCTTCCCCCCCCCGCAAAAAAATAATGCTGCTTAGATAACGAATCTAAAGATGAAAATGGTGAGAGTGGTCCTGACAGTGTAGGGCCGTGAAGATGACTGCGCAAGCCTAACTGAACTTGGTCATCATGATCAGTTAGTGAAGGAATGCTACCTGATCTTTACATCTTCCTCCGAAACATTAAAATCAACTTACTGTTGGTTATTAATGTTTGGAGAAAGAAGAATATGAAGATGCAAAATCTTATTTAGTAGAGTGTTTATGTGAAGCTCTGGGGACACCGAGAAATGTGGTGCTCCTTTCCGCAGTGGGAGTTGAGAACAGTATCAGGTTCAAGGCAAGACTGGAAAATATGGAGGAGAGAACTATAAGAAAAAGGAAATAGAAGAGGAAAGGCATTAACAAAAGCAAAGTGGGGAAGGACAGTCCCTCTGGTGACTCCACCCTTGCAACTTGTCCTAAACAGTGCAAAATGGAAGGAGGAGATGGAGAGGATACAATTATTGAAATAGAGCTTAAAAAAAACAAAACACGATTAAAACTTAAACTGAAATGGAGGACAGGACAGGTAGCAGTAGAAGAGGAGGCATCCATAAAGAAGAAAGGGAAGGTTCCTAGTCCAGGGAGGGGGAGGGAAAAGAAAGAGGGGAAAACATGGACCAAAGGAAGGGAACTGTAATTCTGTCACCTGTGCAGCATACTTAGCATTCGGTAGGGAACAGGTCAGGAATGCGCTGCAAGGTAATTAAGGGAACTTGAATTATCTATAGCCTTTGAACCACTCCGTGTGTGTGTGTGTGTGTGTGTGTGTGTGTGTGTGTGTGTGTGTGTGTGCGCGCGCGCGCGCACGTCTATTGACATCAACTGATAACACTAGGGCCTTTGGTACAAAAAGAAAAATATTTTCTTCCTATTAAAATCGTATTATCTACTTTGTTCCCTTTTCGTGACTGCAGTATGCATCTTGTTAAGTCTCAGCAAACTGCAGGGTGTTTGAATTAGCTTCTAGAATTGGGTCTCTTGTGCTGAAGTCAAAGAGATACTTCCAGGAGCTTCTCTCACATGTAAGCATATTTCCTCTAATGTATTTTAGTTTATTATTTGAGAAATTTCATACGCGAAAACAACATACTATGAGTATGTCTACCTCTCAGTCTCTAGCAGCCCTTCCCAATTGCGAATCCCTCCTACGTTTATGCCCCGCTTTTTAAAATTTCACTCAGTCCAAAATCCAGTTAGTGCTGATCTTGTGTGTACCAGAGCATAGGCGTCCTCCCGGATCCCACATGAGTCAATAAATTTGACTCTCCCTATCCAAGATGCCATTTACTGCTAGTATCCCCTACTCCTGGGAGGGCACACGAGCTCCTCCTTATCAACTGCTTTCTCTTACTCAGACAGTTGGATCACAAGCGACTTCTCCGTTTGCAATGATGGTTTACCATCATTGTTGTGCGTGGGGAATACCCCGAATGCCGCATGAAATTATTCTCATATTCCATTTCTTAGATAACTCCATTTCTGCTTAATCGGAAGTTTATTTACAGAGCCATCATCGTCTTTCTTTTACTTCACTTTAGCCATCTTTATGCAACTGCTTCTTTTGTTTACATAATCGTTTAAGAAGTCATCATGTACCATAGTACAGAGAGAACCCTCTGGTTAAGTGCTGCCATTTCATAAACTTCACACGATGAAGAGTGAGCCACCATCAGTAGAACTGAAGAGAAGTGACATGATTCTCAAATTAGGGTGTGTCTGGCACTTTACATTTGACGAGTTGGAACTGCCAGTGATGTTTATACTTTATACAAATAGTAGGTGTTATTTATAGTTTTGTTACTATAGTAACTAGGATTTGAATCATGATATTGGGAGTCAAGACTTTTTAAATGTACCTTAGTAACCGAGATTAGGTTCCAATGTGCAAATGTTTTTTTTTCAAGATTTAAAATGTTAACATGAAATTATAAAGACTATTTAACTATTGTGATAAAATATTTTTACTAGCAAAAATTTTTTATCAAAATGAATTTCATTTATGGTAGTGTGATGGCTCAGTTGGTAAGATGGCTCACTTTTCTAGTAGATCTCAAGTTCCCAGCACCCATGTAGGGCAGACCTACTGCAGGGAATCAAATGCCTTTTGAATGCCAAGAACACCTGAACACAAGTCTCTCTCTGTCTCTCACTCTCTGTTTCTCTCTGTCTCTCAATCTCTGTCTCTCTTTCTGTCTCTCTCTCCCTCTCTGCATCTCACTCTCTCTTTCTGCCTGTCTTTCTCTCTCTTACATACATATACACTCACAATCACAAGTTTTACATTAAAATTAAAATTGAATGATCATTATCTAAACAACGAATATAAAAGAGTAACAATTATAGCTATATATAAATACTCGCATTAAAATACACAAAATGTCAAAGAAACCAATAGAAAAACCTACAAAGAATATGAATGGACAATCTGAGAATAAAAACACATAATCAATGAATATGTTCCAAGAGAATTAATTGTATATTAAGATTATCATCAGAACTATTAAATTACTGTAAAAATCTAAATGATGCATACTGTTAAAGAATACTTTGGTTAAGTTACTGAATAGCATCTCATGAAACATGAAGTTTTTCTTACTCAAATTTGTATTTCTGGAAATTTCTTCTACCATTATTCTTCTAAAAGACATTTTCTGTTTAGCATTGACAGTATCTTTTTTTTTTTCTTTTTCTTCCCAGTATTGTAAGGTTGTGGTTTTCTGCATCTATGATTCTGCCAAGAAAACTGAATGGCTGCCACTACCCCATCACCCTACTTTCTACTTGTCTCTTTTATTTGACATTTCTCGTTATTACTGGAATTAAAGATTTAATTTTATGGCGCCTTGGAACCATTTCCTCATTATTATTTTGGATTTTGCTTATCCTCTTGAAACCATAGGTTTATACTTTATGTTTCAGACTTTGAAATTTTTAAGTGATTTTTTAAAACGATTTACTTGACTCTAAATTGTGTGGATGTACCTATGTGCTTGAGAACATAGGTGGCCAAGGATAACTCTTTCTCTGTGTGTATCTTTCCTCTTCAGAATTCTTATCTGTACATGATAGTTCTCTGAGATTTTCTGGTTTAGCCTCTTTACTCCCGCAACATTCTGTTGAGTTGCCCCACGCTTGGCTATGATCTGGACATTCTTTTCATCAAGTAACATGGACATACACAGGTAACATCTCTGTTTGCCATGATTTTCAGGAGTCACTGCTATTTGTTACTTGATGACCGATTTTAATATCAATATTTCATCTATTTTAGATATTTCATATGGGTATAAACACAGTCTCTATAGTTCCAAGTTAAATATGAATTTTTATAATAGAAGCTTAATATGTGCTGGTTAATACAAAAATGTCATGCTACAGTACTCAGAATTAACTGCAAATCTACGGGCATCAGGCCGCTAATATAAAGTCCACTGATATTGTAGCTTAGAAAGCTGAGTCCTTTTTGATTCATGGAAGATATTTGCTAAAACTCTCAGCTTTGAGCATTTGGGAAGTAGACCATATGCCCACTAAGCTTCTAGTTCTAGAGAAAGAATTGGCATTAAGCCAAAATGTCAACACTTATAACTGGTTCCTTGAGGCTTATCACAAAACATTATAAAAATAGAAATGAGTTTAGGCAAATTTTGACGTTTAATAAGCACAATAAAATAGCTACCCATGTACCCACATCTGAATCTCTGTCAGGGCTAGTGTTTCAGTTAGCCTCAAGATATATATATATATATATATATATATATATATATATATATATACACACACACACACACACACACACACACACACATATATACAGGTGTGAGGAAAGGGAGAAGGGAGACGGAGTGAGAACTGGGATGGAGGAGAGAGGGAGGGATAGATGGATGGAGAGAGAGAGATGACAAATAAATAGATCAGGCAGAAATACAGAAAATATTTTTTTTTTATTTTACACAGTGTATACATGGATCTGATTGTAATTACCTTTTCCAACATGATTCCATGTTGAAATCCAGCCCAACATGATTCTTATAAACACACATACTAAAAGCAGGTTGTGAAACATTCTCTTTTCCCAAAAAATTATGCTCTCCTGTATCCACTATAGAGACACAGGATAAAAGCCCAGAGAGAATACTTCAGAAGACAAAACCGAGGCCAATGGTAGCAAATGTCTTCATATGCTCATTGAACACTACTGCATCACTGAGCTTTAAATTCTACAGTGCCATCTCTCCATTCTCTAAATTGGAAATTTTATTTACAAGCACTTTGTCATCAGTGTTTGCTGTCAGGGTCTTAATGCGTAAGAGCCACTTCCAGAATTGCTGAAGTGGATAAGAAATCACCTACAGAACTTTAGGCTCTGAGTTAAAGGCAGAGCCTCTGTTGGTTTACCTTGAGTGGTAAAGTAAGAGGTGTACTCTAACGGTGAGCAAAAGCCAACAGTCATTTGATACTCACTGAACAGGTAGTGACAAGGTCTGGGAGGAGAACAGAAAGGTAAACCCTTCTTCCTAAACACTTAGGAAAGCTATCTTACTAATTTCCTTGTTCTTAGTTCTGCCACGCATTCAGACATTGAGGATTATAACTTGAGTATAAGCTAATTGTGTCTGTGTGGGTTGGTTCTCCCTACAAAAGTGGATACATAAATTGGCAATAATAAAATATTAGAAATGTAATGGAGCCACACAGTAGAAGCTGCCTGGATTCTTGAATAACGACCTCCTTAGAGAGGATATTTCTGGCTGGTAAATGTATACTTCAGATTGCATTGTGGTCGAGAAAATTATGCCAAACAGCAACTTTACCATATTATCTTTCTGCTATTATCATGCTTCCTGTTTTTGTTAATTATTTCCTGTTATTGTTAATATAACATGAAACACAGTAATTCCTGACTAAGATAGAACCTTGAATTTCTGTTACATATGTGCAGCAAAGTACTATGCAAGAATATAAAAAGGCATCCAGTAAGTTCAAATGTAACAATTACCTGTCCCTTAGGAGGGGACCAAATAAATAAATAAATAAACAAGTAAATGTGAATTTGTTAAGCAGAGGATGTAGTATATTAAAATAATTTTTGCATTAAAAGGGAATCATATGTACTAAAATCCACAGATCTTAAATGCATATCTTAAAAGTCAGACTCCAAACACCAATATGTCAGCTTTCTATTACTATGACCCAATTGCCAGAGATTATCAACATAAAAGAGAACAGGTCTGTTTTGTTTCGCTGTCTGGGAGTTTGGTATCTGTGCTTCTGTGCTTCTGAGGGAGCATACCACCTGGGAAGTATGTGGTGGGTGGAACTCTTGAATTCATCTGAGAAACAATCAAAAAGGAAGGAAGGAGCCGGATTCCCAACGTCTCCTTTAAAAACACACTAGTGTCCAGAAAAATTCTCCTTAGAGTCCACCTTATTTAAAGTTTCTAATATCTCCCTGTAATGTGAGAGACCAATAAAAAAGCTACTAATGTATGAACTTCCAGTGAACAGGAAAAACCATAGCCATATTGTGTATGTAACTCTAAATTAAGTGGGTAGACTAGAAATCAAAAATAATACATAAAATGAATAATAGACAAAAACATATGAACTCAGTTTCGAACAGTTTTATTTCTTCAGTTATGGACTGGGTTGTCACATGGCCATTATAAGATCATGGTTTGTAGTTCACATACATTTTACATAATTTGTTTTCTTTTGATATAATCATATTATATATAAATTTTGCAAAACTTTTAATAAAACCTACTGCAGATGCAACCAATTCATTTTCTCCTTTGACTCCTTCTTTGATCGTGTTTTTCAAAACCATGCTACCAGAGATGCACCAGTGCACCAGAGATGACAAACAGAGGAAACAGAGTAGACCATGATGACTAGACAATAATGAATAATACGGGCAGACAGATTGGAAACTATATTACAGAATTTAGGCAAAACATGTTTGGACCACAGCCCTGACCCAGAGTGTGGAAATTTTAACTGTCAACTTTTCCATTCTTACATCTTTGCAGTTTGAGCAAAGGTACTGTTAATAAAACCATAAATTCTGAGTTATTGAACTCAAGAGTAGCAGAGTTTAGTTTCTATCATTTTAACCCATGTAGCAAAAGGCAGGCTCAAGAGGAATTGGGCAAGTTCTGGTGTGACATGAAGCATAAAGTGTGAAGTACCAAGTTGGAGAGTCAGGAGTGATCTGACGAGCAGCCCTGCAGCAGCCGCAGGTCCCTCTTCTCAGGCTTCAGCTCACATTAGGCCATCGACACTGATGATTTCTCCCAGGGTCAAAGCACTGGCTTTAGTCCCTGAGGCCAGATGATTGACAGTGTCGCTATTCTTTATACAAAAGAAAATGTAGTGAAAGAAATGTTACATGCAAGGTAGGGAGGGGAGTCACACATGATCAAACAGCAAATCCTCCATCCCACCTAGCGGACATCACGACCACTGCCACCTTCTTCATTCACTCTGACATTTTGTAACTCTGGCTGATAAATTTATGCTAATTTTAAACGAGGAAGCCTCAGATATTCTCAGCTGTAGTACTCCAAGTAGACTAAGGAGGCTTCACAGCCGCAAAGAAAGATGTACTTGAGTCTCTTTACTTCTTCATGTTAAAATGCAAAGACAGTGTTTGGAGACACGACACGGGAAGGTGGTAGGAGAACATGCCATCTTTATTCTTACTAAGATTGTAAGCAACAATGTCACAGGTTCTAGGAATTGCATGGGAGTAATCTATTCAACTCTATCAAGAAGTTGACTTCCAGATTGGCTACAATGCAAAACTGATCTGCAGTAAGTCAGAAGAAACTTTATTATAGTTCTGAACTTACTCCAGAATAAAAAAAAAGAGCATAAGAATCTACCTGGGATTATCCCAGCAGTCTGTTTTCAGGATGCAGGTAAGGATGAGATCGTGATATGTTGACTTTAGGTTCACATAGATTAGAGAATGCATAGCAATGGGTGAGTCATTTGAATCATTGTACAAGACAGAGCACATTCATTGCATGTGCTAGCCAAGCTCTTTTACTGCAACAAAAACTAATATAATTATTTGATAAAGGGAAATTGTTCATTTTGATCCACAGTTAAACCCAAGTGTCCATGATAGGCTACTTAATGCCTTAGGGTCTTTAGGAAGAAAGTACACCCTAAATGAAACATGTCTTAAAGACAGAATATCTTATGTCCTGATACATAAATTCTCTATAAAGAATAGACCTTCAATGACAGGACTAGCATACTCTCAGATTTTCCTCTAATTCTAATATCATAACAGACAGAAGTTCTGTTGAAAGCCAGCTTTGACACCACAGGGTAAACTGAGGTGAGGCATAGAGTCCCTGACAAGAGACCAGTATTCATATTAGCTGGGGCAGTGGAAAGGTGTGCTGCTGATGGCCGCTAGTAACTGGAAAAAGGAAAGAATGTCAGAAAATCACACACACTTACACACACACATTCACACATATGAGTGGACGAAGCAAGACAAGTTCCAACAACTTCATACAATCATTATATTGCATACATATGTATGTACATACATACATAGATGCAAACAAACAAATATATTCACACACTAGGTGGATGGAACAAAACTCCAACTAACGTTACATATATACACATACATCTCCATATATGCACATTAGTGGATGGCGCAAACTCCAATGTACAAGCTCCAATAAACTTCACACACACACACACACACACACACACACACACACACAAACACACACACACAGACATACACACACATTTGGTGGATGAAGCAAATTCCAACAAGCTGGCTCCAGCAGCTTCATTTTTTTTCTTTGAGCCTCTTTTATACCATCTAAGACAAATTCCCTCTGGAGGGAAAAGGTTACCTCATACACACAAGTTACATATTTTCTAAAAACAATCACCACAAAAATATATTCTTCAAAAAAGACTAAAATCATCACACAAAAGGAAATTACAAGAAAATTATCGATTATGTATTCTCTTAAATCTCCTACTGAGCTAATCATCTTTCTCTCCCCAAGTTTATCATAACTCCAAAGCAATAATTCTTTTGTCATTGATTAACAAAGTTTAAACAAGCCAGTCTATGGTAGCAAATTTTTCCTACAGTTAGGTGATGATAATTTGTATTTGCCAAGAAACAGATCATCACCTAACTTATATCTTATTTTTGAAGTCTTGGTCAGCTAAATAGACTAATCATCTGTTCTCTACTCTTATGTTCATAATACAATTATTTATTCTTTATTCATAACCCTGTCTTTTCATGGTGCACACTGAAACATAGGGCCACATCCCTTGATCGCAAGATCCAAGAACTCAGTCCCAACCTAGAATGTTTTCTTTGATCTTTAATTTGTTCTCTTATTTTTCTCTTCCAAGTTCAATTACATGGTTGTTAGCCATGAAAGTTCACTGTACTCCTTTTCTAACTTACGAGGCTATACTTCAAGGGAGAGGGCATACTCTTTTCTTAACTCTAACTTTAGTATAACTTAAACCACCCCCTAAGGCTTTTTATAAATTGCCCTTACTTCTTAAAACTATTTACATCAAATCAGGAATTCTGTAAAATAATTATTTTGTCTAAACAATATTATTTCATGACAGTTCATCTTCATATGGATCTACACGAAAATTGCTGTAGAGTGTGGGCTGCCTCTCAAGAGGCATCATTGACTTTTGCAGCTCCCCCTGCATGATGTTTGCCAGAATTCAAGCCTTACACAGACATTATTCTAACCTTCACAGCTTAGCTTCACTAGGACAATGAGAAAGGTTACTGTAAGGTTAAGGAACACATCTGGAGGTAACATAGGGATAGAATGTTTTTCCAAGTTAGGTCAAGTATAGTATGATGAGTAGACTGGAAAGGAACATTCATAGGTAGTATGTAGATGTTTAGAAGAACTGCTAGGCCATTTTAATGGTGGCCAAATGTACTTGCTCCCTCCAGTGTTCCTTTGTTGCACTTATTACCACAGGAACAAGACCTTTGTAGTTGAAATGCATGGGTAGTGGCATCCTTAAATGATTTCTAACTGGACTCCAGCATTTCAAGATAGGCTTGATTTATCTCACTTAGAGAAATCCAGTTTAGTTCTAGATCATAGTAACCAGCCCTACCTAACTCCCAGCATGTGTAAAAGTAAATTGGTGGCCCTTCAAAGAACACTGATCAAAACATTCTAGTTAAATATTAAATGTTCTCTCTTTTTTAAAAGACTAAGTACATATTCAATAATATCAAAAATGTCAGGGATCTAATGTAAGGTATTGCTATTTGGTGTGATGGTCAATGAATTTAAAAATCTGTAATGGGCTAGACCTCATAAAGCAATAAAAACCAAACATTTAGCCATAAGAAAACGGGAAAAAATAGCTAATTGTCTATTTAAATCTTGGTTTTAAAAACATTGTACAGAGAGCAAATTACAAAATGTTGTTCGTCTTGCTGTATTTAATCATTCAAAAATGATAATAATTATTCTGAAATATTTGTAAATCAATGCAAAACACTTTTTGGTGAATTTTGGGAAACGGATAACACTGCAGAAGCCGTCCTGGCCATCTTTCACTGCTTGCCTGTGTGCATTATCTGCACTTGTCTTTTAATAGACTGAGACTAAATTATTAGAAAAAAATTGTATCACTGGGGAGTAAGGCTTGTCAGATGCCAGTGAGATGTAATACATCAAGCACTTCCTGCTCAGCTTTATCTTGCAGGCTGTTTATTTTCAGGACACACATCTTTAAAAAAAAAGTGTTCAACCTATCTAACCTGTTCTGATTTCAAATGAGCAAAGTAATGAATGCTTGCAACAAGGAGAATAGAATTAATGAATCTTGGACAACAACATATTAGATAAAGGATTTGTGACTAAAAGCAAGGCAGTGTGACCCCTCTTTCCTATAAACAAACAATGTTCTCTCAAAACTAATTAAAAGTTCTGAAGGAAATGCTTTTATGTAATAGCCAGGATACAACAGGGGCTTCACATCCTTCAGAAGAATATTCTGCAGAAGAGAAACTAGAGACAGTAATTTTTAAAAAATAGTTGTCTCAAGGATGCAATGTATTTATGGGAATTGGCGCCTGTGTCTAATAAAACTGCACATAGCAAAAATGATTGTCATAATAAGCCTCACATGATAGCATGTGACCATGAGTCAGGAGTTTTATTTTAATTATCAATGATTCCAGGCAAATTCCCTTTCAGATGAATTTGATCAAGCTTGACTCTGTTTGCTGTCTCGGGATCCATTTTATCCACATCAAGCACTAACCCAGTTCTGTGACTGCTTCCAGCTCCACCCTTTCTGAAAGCTGTTTCTGCATTTCCCGTTACAGTAAAGGGTTCTGCTACGTTCTTCTATGATGAGCATTCTGTCTTCATTGGCATTCATCAACTGACATATTTCTTGACTTTACAAATGTCAGTCATTGTTTAGGTTCTTCATCTTGCAATTTTCCTGAGGAGATAGCAGGCAACATGATATGTTCTAAACTTGTCCATTCCCACAAAGTGTGATATGTTTCCTCTCAATTTCTGCTGTTAAAAATGCTAAAAACAGCTTTAAGGTTTCACTGGTCTCCATATACACTTTCTGCTAACTGTAATGTATTGATATGTTCCTAGTTACTGATAATCTGTAGGTGTCACCTTGGGAAAGAAATAAAAGCACCTCACTTCCTGTTGGTGGCATATAATTTGAGTGAGCCAGGATTTGAACTCCTTCATGCTTCCTATTTCTCCCATTCCCTACCTGTTGTTTCAGTCTGAGTCTACCTGAAAGTTCCACTGTGAGTCTACCCCTGTATCTGTGCCTGTTTTTGTGTCTATGTGCTGTGTCTGTCCCTCACAGAAAGTTTTGTTCTGTCTTTTTTGAACAGCATAGAAATTATCACACGAGGAAGGAATGAAGTTTACAAAAATCTGTCACAGAATTTTACCAGATATTAAGTCACCTATTCCAACTGACTACAACTGAGCCAGATGACAGACAGCATTATAAACACTGTTTATCAAACAATATCCAAATGTGCTCAACGTTTTCCATAAATGTTGAACGTAGTTTAGAGGATTTCATGTAAGACAATTCCTTTGAAGCCCTGCATTTGCTGCTTTCAGCAACTGATTATTAGTACCAACATGCATTAATCTAAGTCATGGGCATGAAAGAGTAAGTTAAGAAGGCAGTTAAACATTAGTTTAGGTTGTAAAACTTGATTACATGAGAAATCCAAGGTAAGTAAGGTTGATTGTTACATCATTCTCTTAAAAGCAGTTGAAGATAGTCTGGGTAAACAGTAGATAGGAATGTTAAGTCTCAAGTGAATTTAAGATAGGTGTATTAGTTACTGTCTGTGAGGTCCAGCAAAACTTTAAGCCTTCTAGAGTGTAAGAGACATCCTTACCATAATGCATTGTCACATCCACTGTCTGAAATGTTTCCTAGGAGAAACTGTGCAAGTATTTATCACAATGATGGTGGCATTAAATAGGAACAAAAGGGAACAAGAAGTCTTAAAAAGCAAATGTGTTCATTTATTACGGGATGACTCATTAACTACACAAACAAAGCAATAAAATAATATTACATATTTGCTTAGTTGAGTATAACTTTTAAGTGACACATCTAAAGGAAAATTTATTCAGCATTTTTCAAGTTTTGTTAGGAATCCAAGAACTCAAATGTGCACATATAAAGTCAAAAAAGAGGTATGTCATATTGTATGTCAGAAAGAGAAAACTGATGTATTTTCTTTTATTTGTCTTATTTTAAGGTCTTAAGAAAAGGCATATTTATGTAAAATGTTATTTCAAAATACATGTATTCTATGATGCTTATTCTTGGGGAAAGACTTTTTTCAGATCTCAAGGCTATGTAAAAGCTCCTGCCAACAAGATTTTATTCCTTGTAAAGGGCAATAGAATCTTTGGTGAGCATCTCTGTGCATAGGAGTGAACAGAGGTCTACATTTAGATTCAAACTCTGAGAAACAATAATGCTTGCTTTTTATTTTATTAATGTTTTCATCTTTGGGAGGGAAGCTTCAATTAAAGGCAATTGCAGGTTGTTTCCAAACCTGTACATTTAAAAAATTTTACCCTCTAATGCTACTTGTGGATTTGTGCACCAAATTTTTGAAGATATGGCTAAGTAAGGCTCTGATATCTTAACTCGAATATACAAATAATAAACTTTTAAAAAATATGCTTAGGGTTATGTCAACATAATGCCTTTACAGAATTATTTTCAAAAATGGAGAAAAGATCAATCTTCTTTCTTACCTTGACTGAGAATTTCAGTATCTAATCCCAAATATTTCAGATGTTGTATATTCATTTGCAGAATTTTGACCACAATGCATAATATGGTCTCAACCTATTAAAAGTTGAAACAGTATAGAACTTTTCACTTTTGTGTGATAGATTTTTTTGCCTCTCCATCATGGTTTCGATCTGAGCCAAAGTCTGCGGTATGTATATGCATATACATACACAAACAATGTATATATATATATATATATATATATATATATATATATGACCTATTCTTCAACAATGCTTTCAGTTGTATGTTGATTCTTTGTTCATATAATTAAATTAATTTTCTGAAAAGTTTAAACCAATAAAATAGTAGATACATAATACACACAGATACATACATACACATATATATAAATACAAGTAATAGAAAACACTGCTAAATGTTATTATATAGTAAATATATTAGTATATGTACATATATAAACTATATATGTATTACTATTAAATTACAATATTTTGACATAAAATATGTAAACGATGTAGAGTCTTAATATGTCACAACTAGAGTCATGGACACTGAAGAATCTTCCAAGATTTTACTTCTAAAAAGCATTGTGAAGACACTATCTTAAAAACATGCAGGCCTTTGGGATCCCTGTCATATAAATGATACACACAATAATTCCAGAATGCCATCATTGGTATTTATGAGTAACATGACACAGTCCCATATGATCATGTCATATTTCTAAATGTGTCCAATGTGGTAATAGTGGACCCAGCATAGTAGCATATAACCATTTCAATATTCATCTGCCCATTAAAATGAAGACATAAAATTACACCATTACTTCAAGTCTACAATAAAATGTCTTTAATTTTTAATCATCATTCTTAAGGCTACTACCACACTCTTCATTATGTAAAATTCTTATATTCTCTTTCTTCCACAATAACTGTGTTACCAGACATTACATTTCACATCCTCCCTGGCATCAGTGAGTGATGGAGTAGATGCAAGATAATTGTCTGTGCCCACATTTAGCTTCCCTTCTCCAGGTTTTCTTCACCCTTTAAAATATTCTTTTTATATCATAATATAATTACTGCATTTCGCCCTTATTTCTTTCTTTGTACTTCTAATAAAGCCCTTCCTTTTTTTTAAAATTCATGGCCTCTTTTCTCATTAGCTGTTATTGCATGCACACACACACACACACCCACACACACACACACACACACACACACACACACGTGTGTGTGTGCTGTTTACATACATACATATTCACTTTTTATTGAAAATAGTTTTTAATACAATCGTTTTTAATCCCTTCCTGCTACTCCTCCCAGTTTCTCCCAATCTTGCCTCTCATTTTTTATGGAGACAGAATGGATCCACAACTTTTCTGCTTTTTTTTTTAAACAAAAACAAATAGGCATCTAATGGGTAACAATAAAATAAAATAAAACAAAGAAAACCACACAAATCAGAATAAGACAAAACAAACAAGAAACAGTTTGCTAAGTGGATATAGACACAGAAACACAGAATGGGATCCTGTATAACCACCAAACCAGACTCATAATACATGCTCACAGGACAGGAAGGGTTGGAAACAATGCCCTGAGAACATTATGAGACAAAGTTCCCCGACAGCCTCCAGAGACGCTCTTGAATTTGCATTCTTTTGGCCATCTACTTCTGGGCCTGGGGTCCTTGGAGAATACTAATTTTTACTTTGTAAATGGTTAGCAATTTCAGGTAGTTTCTGGGTTATGGATAGGGTAGGAGCATGTGTACACTTCTCTTTTCTGGTCTAGGACTCTGTCTGGCACAGATGTGTGCAGACCTTGGGTAACTTAATTACTTGAAAGCACTTCATCACAATCTCTGGCATTCAGATGATTGATGATGATTGATTAATGAGGAGAATTAAATTTTATCAAATATTCTCTTAACTTGAAAGATACACCTAATAAAGTATCATTTATATCATTCATATCTTATAATATTTAATTATAATATTTATAATATTTAATTAAGCACAGAATTGAGAAGTAAATAAACATTTCAACTTGAATAAAATTTATAAGTAAAAGAGGTGGAATTAAAACAGACATCCCCGGAGAAAAGATATCACAGGTACTAAAGAGCCATAGCTTTGATTTTTACTTAGAAATATTCTTGCTTTACTGAGAATATGTACATGACATAATGTGTCACACACATACACACACACACACACACACACACACATATATATCATATAGAAATACGTATTTACATGTTGATATAACTTTGTGGGGCACTGCTATTTTTAAAGCTTTTTATGTGTATGTGTGTGCCTGAGTATAGATGCGATGCACCACATGCATGCAAGAGTTCATGAGCGGTCAGGAAAATTGTCAAATCTTCTGAATTTAGAGTTGCAAATGGTTCCGAGCTGGCATGTAGATTGAGAGACCTGAACCGAGGTCCTCTCCAAGACTGTAAGTCCTTTTTTTTTCACTATTGTTAAAACATCTTTAAACAATAAAGATAAGAATATAACTTTACAAAATTTACAATTATTTTGGACTTTTATTTGCCTTTTTTCTTTACTTTTTTTGGATATTTTCTTTATTTTCATTTCAGATGTTATCTCCTTTCTTGGTTTCCCTTCCAGGAACTCCCCTATCCCATCCACCCTCCCCCTGCTTCTATGAGGGTGCTCCCTCATCAACCCACTCATTCCCACCTCCCCACCCTGGCATTTTCCTACACTGGGACATTGAGCCTTCATAGGACCAAGGGCCTCTCCTCCGATTGTTGCCCGACAAGACCATCTTCTGCTACATATGTGGCTGGAGCCATGGTTCACTCCATGTGTACTCTTTGGTTGGTGATTTAGTCCCTGGGAGTTCTGGTTGGTTGACATTGTTGTTCTTCCTAATCATTTAGCTGTTGCTCCAGCCCCTGGAATGCTACATACAAGAGCAATTTTTAAAATTCTATTACTTAGAATTAAATATAATACAATTAAATATGTACAGTTATATAATATATTTGTAGAAAGTGTTGTTAAAGAAGAAAATTGGTTATTATATTTATTATGGAATGTAATAAAATAATTACAGATGCATTCAATGGTTTACATAGGAACTAGAGCAATATTGGGTTTTTTCCTATTTCTTACACTTCTTTAGTCATTGTTCTCTATTTCAGGGGAAAAAAAGACACATTTCAACTCTAGTCCTGGATTCTTGGCTTGTATATATTATTATGTCAGTGAGAAATTGATGAAATCCAGGTTTCACAAAAGGATAGCTGTGAGATCCTAGGCAAATACTTATCTTCTTGGCCTTGGCTTCATTTCTACATTGGAAAGACTCCTTCCACCATTCCTCACTCATGATAATAAGATTCCGGTAGATAAAATGCAACCCTGAAGCATGTTAGGGACAGAGTAATTATTGGACTATACTTAGTTTACATACCTTCTTCTGTGTTGCCATCACATTTATTACTGGAGTTTTCTATGGCACTTGAAAAAATATACAGTTCTCTAAAGAAAATAAGACAGGATGGATTGTATTAACTATAGATAGTAAATAAATAAGTAGCATATGAATTTGTGTTAGAACAATGAGAAATATTACAGAGAATAATTATAGTAGACTTTGGGATATGTTAAGCATAAAGTGTTCA
>JADRCC010576448.1:217-12315 GCA_019843855.1 Hylomyscus alleni
CTGCATGTGAATGCTTTGTCCTGGGGTTAACACACAAAGACCCATGGCAGCTGTGTGCAAAACCAGCCGGTCCCTATCCCAGGCTAGCTTCAGAACTTGGCAGCATTGCCCAAATGGTACTGGTATTACAGACGTGAAAGGGGGAAAGACTGAAGAGGCCATGGAGTCTCCTACCATTTTTCCCTGAAGTTGACACTAACTAAGCAAGGAGGTCCCAAGAGGCTACCACATGAAGCTGTGAAAGTAAAGCTACATTGCCCTGGAGTCTCCAGGATGGTTATTACATTAGCTATGCTGGGTAATAGAATAACAATTATGTTAACAAATGATAAGCGATGTTGGAGATGCCAAGACCATGGGGCATCTGCCGAGGAAAGCCGCAGGCATGAAGTAGAGTTGGCACAAGAGAGCAGCTATGCTTGCTGTAGGTAGCAGAGCCAGAAGAGTGAACCACAAAAACCCTTTGGAGAAAACCCTTTGGAGTCTGAAGAATTCTATCAATGTTCCCAGATGTCAGACATCCAGCTACATGATTGCCGTTCGCCCTGCTAGGTTTGCACCTAACTATGGTCTGATGGGTTCTTGCTAGTCACCTATCCATCTCTTTTGTAATGGAGATATTTATTCTGCACCGTTGTAAACTGGAAGAATATAATGTGTTTTTTATTTCATAAGAGCTCACAGTTAAGAGACTGACTGCCCAAGTTCAAGATGAGGCTTGGATTTTGGGCTTATCAACAGTGTCGGATTTGTTGAGATCATGGGGACTTTTGAAGTTCAACTGGATGCATCTTATGTTATTAGGTGGCCTTGAGCCTCTAGGGAGGAAGGTGGAAGATTATAGCTGAAAAGCGAAATGCTGGGGCAGGAGAGATGGCTCAGCAGTTAAGAGCACCGACTGCTCCTCCAGAGGTCCTGAGTTCAATTCCCAGCAACCTCATGGTGGCTCATAACCATCTGTAATGTGATCTGATGCCCTCTCCTGGTGGGTCTGAAGACAGCGACAGTGTACTCACATTAAATAAATAAATCTTTTTTTAAAAAAAAGTGATATGCTTAGGAGTCAAAATGACAGAGGTTGGGACAGTTAATCTTCACAATCAACTTGATGGGGTTTGGAATCGACGGGGAAAGAAGTCTCTAGGCCTGTCTGTGAGGACTTATCTAGACTAGGATAAATGAGGTCGTGGGCTGGGGTCCCAGACTAAATAAAAATAAGTTGAGCACAGACATCATCTCTCCCTGCTTCCGACTGTGAATGTAGTGTCCTCTACCCTGTAAAATTCTTCCGTTAGTTGACGCATGCCAAGCCTTCCAAGTACCGGCCCACATTAAAATGTTCAACAAATGATAAGCAGTCTTAATCTCAGGAGGAGCAAATGAGGCCCAGGGGGTCATAGGCTGAGGTCCTTTCTGAAGGCCCTTCTCAGCGCGGCCAGCAGGTCAGATGTGGGGCAGAGGAGGACCCTTCCTCGTCCTCACTGTGTGACACACACTGCCCTCGGGTGCTGTGTGCGGAATACCTGCAATGAAGACTGCTTCGTATTCACATCACTGAAGCGCCAGAGGCTAACACAGCCTGGAGAAAGGCTCCCAGCTCCTGACCTGGATAAGCAGGTGACGGGTAGACACTGGAACAGGATATCTTCATCCATAATAAAGGCATTTCACATAGGCAGGGCACAAGCCTATTTTATTTTATTTTATTTTATTTTCAATCTGCTCTTAAGAGAGGACAGGAATCAACCTTTAAGAAGATATTTGACAGAAACACAAACAAAAACATTAAGGGAGGCAAAATAGGCGGCTGTCCAAAGCCCCACACTGCGCCACAGCAGGAGAGAAACACAAGCTGCCAGGCTTGCAGAGCACAGGAGGACCACGCCAAATAGCTCATGCAAGTGGAAGCCAGGGACGCTGCAGATCAAATATTCCGGGGTGGCTCTGTCATTACCTCTGAAAATTAAGTTAGAAAAGCTTCATTAAGACCTTGGAGTCAGAACAGGTTCTCGTTTTGCAAACCTAAACAAAAGCAAGCATCGGAAGGGAAGCCTGTCTGCTCAGCCGGATCTCAAATCCCAGCCTCGACGGGAGCCTAGTGTGAGCTGTTGTCCCTGGAGCGGGGAGGGTGGGTGCTCCAGCAGGTCCTCTCGGATCCATGCAGGATTAGGGGAAAGGAGCCAGCACATTCCTGAGACTAGAATGGTCTGCAGATGAAATGGACTATGCACCACCATAGCACAGTGTGGAAATGGAGCTAGGTTGATAATGACCTGAGTTGAGAAACTCAGACTGACAGTTACAAAAACAAGTAACCTAACCCAGCCCTGAAGCCAAAGTGTGTCTTTCTTGTCTCACCACCAACTCTTCTGTCTGTCTGTCTGCTCTCTCTCTCTCATAGCAACCAATGCTTGAGATAATCAACTTTATTCTTTAAGGGTTTTTGTTTGTTTGTATTTGTTGGCCCTGGACGCGTATCTGTGTCCGTGAGTATGCCTGGTGCCGAGTAGGCCAGAAGGCACTAGAGCCCTGGAACTGGAGTTACAGCAGTTGTAAAGTGTCCTGTGAGTTCTGGGAACTAAAGCTGGGGCCCCTGAAAGAGCAGCAAGTGCCCTTACCCTCTGAGTCATCTATACAATTC
The DNA here is from genome assembly GCA_019843855.1 of Hylomyscus alleni. Taxonomy (NCBI): domain Eukaryota; kingdom Metazoa; phylum Chordata; class Mammalia; order Rodentia; family Muridae; genus Hylomyscus; species Hylomyscus alleni. The sequence goes on from JADRCC010576448.1 coordinate 2,859, forward strand.
CAAGTTAGTTAGCCAACTTTTAAAAAAAACAACCTATGCCCCAGTGTAGGGGAATGACAGGGCTGATAAGTGGGAGAGGATGGGGAGGGGGGAGGCAACAGGGGTTTCTTCTTGTTGTTTTTGATTGTTCATTAAATATTATTTAGAAAATAAAAAAAAAAAAAAAAAACAACCAAAGGCCTGAGCTGGGGAGATGGCTCAGAGTTAAAGCATTTTGCCACAGCAAATGTGAGGACTGTGGTCCAGACACCCAGAACCCACACAAATGCCAGGTCGCTGTGGCAGCCTGCCAGTAACCCAGTCTCAGAAGGTGGAGACAAGGAACCTCTAGAGCAAGCAAGCTGGCTCTTGGGACTAGCCCCGGCTGGAGTTCTGAATCTGATGGGGAAACCTTTGCTCAGTGGAAGAGCGACTGAGAATGATCCAGCTATCCACCTTAGGCCTCCACATGCACACACTTGCACATGCATCCACACTCACATGTGCAGATGCAACACACACATGCATACATGCATATGTGCCCCTGACCCCTGCATAGCCATGCTCGCACGTGCACACACACACACACACACCCATGCCCTCCTCTGGGCTCCTTGAGCACCAGGCATACATATGGCATACATATAAACATGTAGGCAAATTATCAGTGCATGTAAAAAAAATTATACAAAATAAAATACTCAAAAAGTAAAGAATGAAAAAAAAAACAGTGTTTAAAGTCCAAAGGCATGGATGGAAGTTATTTCTGGTCATGGTGGGTTTATCACAGAAATGAAAATTATTACCAGCTGCCTTTAGCTTCCATTTCTCCATTGTTTGTCTTCACATTGTCTTCATTTTCTGCAGACACCATCTTCTTCCTCTGAAACTCTGGACTTGTGATGGTTAACTTAACAAAACCTAGAATCACCTGGGAAGAGCATCAGTGAAGGATTTCCTATACCGTGTTGGCCTGTGAACATGTGTGTAGAGGATTTTCTGTTTTAGTGAACTGATTTAGAAAGACTCAGTGTGCCCACTGTGAGCGGCCCCATTCCCTAGGCAGGGGTCCCTGACCTATACAGCAGAAACTGAAGCAAGCCCAAGTAAGCAACAGGGACGCGTGCATTTGTTTCTCTCTGCTTTTGCCTGTGGGTGGGACATGACTTGCTTCAAGTTTCTGTCTTGCCTTCCCCTCAATGATTACTGTGACCTGATACTGTAACTAGAATAAATTCTTTATCTCCTGAACTTCTTTTTGCCAAGGCATTTTGCGGCAGCAGCAGAAATGAAACTAGAACCATACCATTGAAGATGACTGTATGAGGCTTAGCCATCCCCAGTACAGTTGCTCTCCAAGAGGAAGGCAAGCTGCTCTTTTCAGGTGGTCATACCAGCACCTGAGGCACACTTCGGTATGTTTCCCTGCCATGTGCCCAACTCTGTCAATCACTGTAGTAAATGCTAATAAATCATTCAGATTGGGAAAACAAAGTTCAGGTACCTATACTAGGTCAGAGGGGGGCTGGAGGGGGCGGTCACCCTACCCGAACCACCTAGTCCTCCAAGGAAAAGTAGTTATTTCTGGAAGTAGGAGAGCAAGCCTGGCAAGAAGAGGGCAAATGTTCTCCCTTTGTGGATAAGAGAACTCTACTTTGGAAGCGGGTAAACTGATGCTCTAGATAATTAGAAAGAGAATGAATTGTATTGGCCTGCGTTGGAATCCAGTTCCAGGAAACACGCTAAACCCTCCCCTGGACCACCTTAAAAGCGTTGTGAGTAGAGTGTCAAAGGATTTTCCCTGTCCAATTACATTAGTGCAGAGGAGGCCTGTGATTGGACAAGGGAAAGGGAGGCGGAGCTAAGAGTTGAGAGACAGAGAGCCTGACAGGGGAAAGAGGAGAGGAGAGAAGGAAGGTGGCTGTGGACTTATACCCGAGTGGCAACAAGTAGCTATGATTTCACAAGGTTAGAAATATTGGGATAAAGCTTTTATCATTATCAATTGGCTTGGAAATTATTGCACTGGCATCTTGTAAATTGTGATATTATTAATACATAAATCTAATTGATTTACTATAAGCTTAAGAGTCATGATTCTACCGGGGTACTGGGTATTGTGATGTGATGGCTGACCGTGGGGTGCGTGGTAGCAAGAGGAACTGCAGGGCCCCACTGGAGAGATGGCTCAGCGGGAGCCCTATGGTCCAGCGTGGTCGGAGAGTTGGCAGGAGCACAGAAACATAGTCTGGCCCTCTGTCAGGTAGTGCAGAAGCATAATCTGGCCCTCTGGCGGGTCCCCGCAATAGTAGAGTGCTGGCATTCCTGGGCGCTTCTCTTCCTCACATCATCTGAGAGCCAAACAGCAAGTAACCCAAGCACTCACTCAGAGGATTCTGGATCCCATGCGCTGGCAAGAGGGGTTCTCCCAGCCTGGGACCCCTCAGCTCCATCTCTAGCTTGTAGGTCCAACATCTGTGTTTATTCAACAGGTCCAGTGAAGCAGAACAGTCCTTCACTTCCACCATGGCCTCAGACACCAGGGAGGGCCTTGATAAATGTTCACGGAGGTCCTTCCACAGCAGGCAAAAGTAAATACCCAAGGGAGAATTTGAAGGAAACACAGACTGGCCTCCCTACCATCCATTCATCCATCCATCCATCCATCCATCCATCCATCCATCCATCCATCTATCCATCCTTCAGGAGTGAGAATGTATGTGTGTGTGTGTGTGTGTGTGTGTGTGTGTGTGTGTGTGTGTATCAATGGTATGTTTGAGATACACACACACACACACACAAATAAAATCACTTTTATGAGCATTCTAGAAAACACACAAGTAATCAAAGCCCCACACACCCATGGCCATGCACAACTATTTCCATCCAGTTAGTAACTGCTGAGTACTTGACAATTGCTTTCCAAAAAAACCAAGAAGGTGTTCCAGGCCAATGGGCAGACAGCTCATTTATCTGCCCAACAAGGCTGGAGGCAGCACTTGGAAGGGCTCAGCCTCACAGCGGCAGGGAGGAGCTCAGAGTTTTGCCTGGCATCTCCTCCGGCTTCTCACCAGCTACTGCCAAGGAAAGCGGCCAGCAAGGTTGTACCCCACTGGGTCCTAAATGCCCGTCATTGCAGCCCTGGGTAAATCCAATATATACGTGTGTGTGTGTGCATACACATATTACATATATATGTGTGTGTGTGTATATATACATATATATATATGTATGTATATTTGTATTGTTCTATTGTCAGTTAAGTTGTATAGTGGCAAATCCTAAATTCCCTCCACTCCAACTAAATTTGTATGTTGAGGTTCTAAACTCTAGGACTTCAGAATGTGAGTGTATTTGCAAATTGGGTCCTTAAAGAGGTAATTAAGCTAAAAACGAAGTAAAATGAGGTCATGAGGGTAGGCTGTCATCCAATATTCCTAGTTTCCCCATAAAAGATGATTAGGAGACAGGTGTTCACAGAAGGAAGGCCATGTTACAGAGGGAAGGTGTACAAAGAAGAGGCTTTGGAAGGCAACCCACTGCCACCACAACCTCAAAATCCCTCCTCCAGAACCGAGGCACTAAATGCCAGCTGCTTCAACTCCCCAGCTACAGAATTTTGTTCCCCTAGGAAACTAATGTACAGGCTCTAAATCCGCAAAGCCTTTTCTCATCACCTCACTTAATTTTTATGAAGTCACTCCGTTCATAAAAGCCTTGGCCCCTTAGTTGCCGACCCTGAATCCTTTCTGATGGCCTCCACTGCCTACTTGCAAGGCAAGTGCTCAGCACCATTGTTTTCAAGTGTTCCTGACCCTGTGTCAAGGCGAGTGGGGCTAAAACTGGATCCTAATCTGGGGAGACGCTGCTGAGCTCCAGCTCCTGCAATGGGTCAGAAGCAGGAATGCCATTCACATTCCTGTGCTCCATCACTGTAACACCTTACAACTGTTGCCCGAGGAAACTTAAAACCGAGGAAAGGTTAGGGTTAGGGAGGTAGCTCAGTCAGTAAAACATTTGTCCTTCAAGCACGAGGACCTAAGTTCAGATCCTCAGCACCAAAAATCCAGGCCTGTATCTGTAACCCAGCACTGGGGACGCAGACCCAGGCAGACCCTGGAGTTTGCTGGCCAGCCAGTCTAGATGAATTAGTGAACTCGTGGATCATTGAGAGACCTTTAAAAAAAAAAAATAGGGGGCCAGCTCTTGAGAGGAAGAAGCAGGCAGATCTCTGTGAGTGGAGGCCCAGCCTGATTCATGCAGTGACATTCTAAACCATCCAGGATTACATACATACATACATACATACATGCATACATACATACATACATACATACATACATCATACACATGTGGAGAGCAACCGAGGAAGACACTTGACATTGACCTCTGGCCTCCACATGCATACACACACACACACACACACACACACACATACACACACACACACACACACACACACACGGACACACACGGGGTGGAACATTTTGACTCAGGTTGGTTCTGTTACAGGAGATGGGGGTTGGGATTTCTGAAGCAAGGCAGAATATTGTGGCAGGAGCCTGTTGTCAAGGTGGCCAGGAAGATAAGGAGAGGAAGGGGCTGAGGGCCCAGTGTCCCATTTAAGGAAGTATCCTAGTGACCCAACTGCCTTCCAGTAGGTCCACCCTTCAGCAGTGCCACAGATTGGGACCCGAGCCTTCAACCCATCCCAATCCCTTGGGAGACACTGTGAAAGGCTGATTTCTTGTTTTTCCCATTTATACTTCCAATTCCAATGAAGAACTAATGAGCAGCTTTGAGGCTACCAGGCCCACCTCTGCTGTCTACTCCAGGAGTACAAGCTTCCTCCCCGTCCCTAGAATGCTGGCTGCTTGTCTGCCTTGGCCCTCACTGCAGGGGCACCAGGGGCACCATTCACCCTGAGTCACAACACACTGGAAGGATGGCCACCAGAGAAATAGGTTCCCCTGAGGTTTGTTTTCAAAACAGTCATATCTTTTCCTCTGAACATTGATTGAAAAGGTGATCGCATACTAAGGAGTCAGACTGGTAAATTCTAGTGGCTTGGCTCTTTTTTTCCTCTTCTGTGTGTATGTGTTTTGAGGGGGGGATGGGTTGAAGGGGGATGAAGGGCTTAGACCAGGCAGGATGGAAGTACAAGACAGCGAGTGAGATTTTAAAATGTTTCTTTTACTTATTCATATTTTTTATTGTAAGTATATATATGGGTAGGTATGTTCATGTGCACACAGGTACCCACAGAATCCAGAAAGGGGTGTTGGAACCTCTGAAGCTGAAGTCACAGGCTGTAGTGAACCACCCAAAATGGGTGCTGGGAAACAAACTTGGATCCTCTGGAAGAGCAGCAACCTCTGAGCCATCTCTGTAGCCCCTTAAAATATTTATTTAGATACCAGAATATATCAAGAAAGGTGAAATTAGATTCATGATCTTACTCTCCTATATCCTTAAAAATATACTCCTTTCTGGTCTTATCTAGATGTTCATATAATTTTTACAGCTATATTCACGGCAAAAAAAATGAGATTTGATATTTCCATTTAACATTATACGAGAGCATTTTTCCAAGTCACCACATAATCTTCCTGATTATATTTTTTTTAATGGCAACATAATGCAGCCCAGAGCAATGGAAGCACAGAAGCACAGCCATTCCCCCTCCCTAATCCATTTAGGATCTGTCAGTTTTTCACTTCAAATGAAAGCCAGCCTCCTCCACCCTCCAACACTGCAGATTCTTGATGTACTGGGAGCCTTGGGCGCTGAGTGGTGGTTCCATGCAGAGGTGGTTTGCCCAGGACTCACCCTCAATAGTGAAAACAAATGGGTGGATTGACCTTGTGGAAAGGCTGGGTAAGATGGGTGCCCTGGAAACAGTGATGCCAGCCACACCATCCATTTCCCAGGTCCCCTCGGGAACCCCTGCCAGCCACTCAGCTGGTGCCAAGGTAAGGGGGCACTTAAAGTGAATGTCGCAGAGTCTCAATCTAGCTCCTGCAAGAATAAAGTTTCCAGGTGTAGGGGAATTCTACCTCCTCTAAATCTTGCTACTTTCTTGAGCCTTGAACCTCCAAAACATGAAAACTAAGGACTTCATTCTCTTCCCACAGACCAGGCAGAAGTGGTGTGCCTCTTCCTGGTTACTGCTCCGGCTGATCCAACGCTGGCTCTTGTCATTCTCCTATAACTTCTGCCTCACAGACAGGAAGTTCTAGCCCCAGATTGGCAGCCTGGCACCGCCCCTCATGCTGACGGTGCCAACTGGGACTCCTGGAGCAGGAGCCTCTCTCCTGGCTCATTTGGGAAAAGCACCGTGGTAATGAGAACTGCAGACAGCTTTGGGAGGTGACAACAAGCAGAAGGAAGAGGATGTCACCACTGCTTTTTAAGGTCAGACCTATTTGGGAGAGAATTCAAAATGCAAGCATACTAATGCAGTCACCGTGGCCAAGTTAATTTACTGCCTCCTGCTCACAGCTGCCCTGCCCCTTAGAATGAGTTGAATTTTGAGGTCTGGGGGTGGGGCAGAACCCCGGGCAAAGCCTGCCACCATGGTCATCCATGGTCAAGGTCAAGGTCACTCTAGGCTTGCTTTTATTAAGTCACAGAAGCAGCCAACAGTATTTATTGTTCAGTATTATGTGAAACAGTACCTGTGTTCTACACCAGATCCCAAAGGCTCCCCCCAGCAACTATGAAAGAAAGGGCTGTGCCAGCTAGCCCTGTTCAATGGATGGGAAAGCAGGAGGGCAGAAAAGTGGAGTAGCTAACCCAAGCCAACCTGGCAAGCAGACTGCTAGCTAACATGCAGGTTCAGGTTGGGTCTGGTGGCACTGACCTATAATGGATCCTCCAGAGGTTGAGGCAGAAGGATCATAAGTTCCTTCCTAGACTAGAGAGTGAGTTTAAGGGCAACCTGGACAACCTAGTGAGGGGCCATCTTAAAACTAAAAAGAGGGGCCGACAAGATGGCTCTGCTGGTAAAAGTGCTCAGCAAAGAGGCCTGATGATATGGAGTTCCATCCCTGATCCCCACATGGTAGAAGGATAGAACCGACTCCCCAAATTAACACAGTAATGTGTGCTCTTACATTCAGCCACAGACTCAGGCAGGCTCACTTGTATGCATAAGCTCTCTCTCAGGTGAACACTTTCTGCCGGTCTTACCACAACCATGGTAAAATAATAATAATGACTGAACCCTTAGGGAATGCCAGACACTTTACTAAGAGGTTTGCTCTAGCTCCTCAGTGAGGAAATTGGGAGTTAAAGAGGTTATGTAAGAGACCTGTGGCTACTGAGCCGCCCGTCATTTCCTCCCCAGTCTGGTTCCTCCCTCTTACAGGATAATAGACCGCGCTTTTAGCTGCACATGTAGCTTCTAGAATGAAGGCTGCACTCCCAAACTCTAAGGGGGTGGGATACTTTCGTGTGACCGATGTCATGGATACAATGGATATCACCAAAGATAGCTTTCTGCCACAGCTGGACCTCTTTTCTCCTCCCAGATGATGGGACATGGCCATGACAGTAATAGATCTGGCCCAGGGCAGCCAGATCCATGAACAGCAGGACTGCCATGACAGTAGGGCCCAGGGAACAGCAGAGCCACAGGGCAGAAGAACCTGGCTCTTCAGGGGATTCATGAAGTCAAGATGAGGTACCTGTAGATTTTTCCATTAAAAAGAAGCAAACATTACCTTGCTAAAGTCATCATTGTGTTAAGGTGTATGAGAGTTTCAGCCCATCCCCATTCTTGTTAGCAAAGTAGACAAGCCAAAGGGCAAACTTAAACAAGCACTGCAACATATTGGAGTAAAAAAAAAAAAATCTCATGGTAAAGAGAATGGAAACCCTGTCCTGAGTGGAGACCTCAGATCGCTGTTGGGCCTGGGTGGTTCAGGTAGGCAAGGGCTCACCCTGAGGAAGGCAGACCCATCTTAAGACATGCCAAAAGGCTGGGCAGTGGTGGCGCACGCCTTTAATCCCAGCACTTGGGAGGCAGAGGCAGGTGGATTTCTGAGTTCGAGGCCAGCCTAGTCTACAGACTGAGTTCCAGGACAGCCAGAGCTACACAGAGAAACCCTGTCTCGAAAAACAAAACAAAACAAAACAAAACAAAACAAAACAAACAAAAAAAGACATGCCAAAAGACAGGCAAAAATAATTGGTTCCTCAATGAGATGCTGAATTATTCAGAAAAGGGGTTCTTCTTTCTATCTCTTTTGTAACGATACTTTCCTCAGTACTTTGGCTTTCCCCCAACATTCTGGGCTTCTTTACTCTGCCCTTAAATCCTCCCTCCCTGATGATGGCTAGTGACAGCCATGCCTCTGTGACCTCCATGCCAGCTTACATAGCTACTGTTTTCTCTTCTCTCCTCTCTTCTCCTTCTGTGGGGTAGTGTCTGAGCTTTACGGTTTGTCCACCTCAGGGGGTTTCTTTTAAACTCTAATAAAATTGTCCTTGAGCTTCTGCTTGAGTCCAATCTTAACTTATTTTATTAATGAGACTGAAAACCACACAGGGGGACCCTGATTCCCCCCGTATCAATGTTATTTCTACTACGACACTTTGCCCCGCTTAGTGGCTTGGTTTTGACCAAAGCATCCTTTTTTCCCCCTCCAGTCTGTCTGTTGATATTCATCAGGGCCAAGCTCTGTGGTGGGGACTGTATTAGTTACACTGTGTGCTGCTGTGACAAAACCCCTGATGAGAATCAACTTAAGGAAGGAAGGGTTTGCTTTGTTCTCACAGTTTGAAGCTAGTCCGTCACAGCAGGGAAGACATGTTAGCAGGAGCAGAAGGAAGCTGGTCACGAGAAGGAGTGATGGATGCATGCTGGCACTCAGCACTCTCTTTCCTTTTTGTTCAGTCCAAGAGTTAGAATGAGTCTATCCATGTCAGTTCACCTAATGCAAAAAATCCCTCATGGATATGCAGAGATTTGTCTTTAAGGTGACTCTAGATCTTGTCAAGTTGTCAATGGACATAAACCAAGGTTAGACTATGAATGTGACTTGATTAATACTCTAGAAGAGCCAGCAGTCCATCTTGGAAGATAGATGCTAAGTACATAAATAAAAGGTAGTACATTGAGTCTTGTGACAGGGACATGAGCCCACTGCCATGGGGGCATGTAGAGGGGGGTGACTTACTAGATGCTAGTCAGGACACTTAAATCAAAGAGATGTCAGGGAGCTGGGACTGCCACGCTGTCAGGAGCAAGTGTGACATGCCTAGATCTCAGCCTCGGTGTGCTGGAATAGCAAGTTTATGAACTACTAATAACAGACCATTGTCTTCCAATCCTCAATCTAGTCCAGAAATGCAGTCAGTTTTTCTTGGCCTAGCATTTTAGATCCTCATGTCTCCTCACTGTAGACTCCTTTGAGCCATGCCCTTGGCAATCTAGAACTTTCTGTCAAGTAGACGCAGTACTATGAAGAAAACT
>JADRCC010576449.1:0-17282 GCA_019843855.1 Hylomyscus alleni
CTAGCTCAGTTGAGCACTCCTGGGAATCCTTTAAGTTTGTTTTAGCTGATCTGTTATTCTAGCTTACTGTCTCTTTCAGTCACACTTCTGTTTGTTTGTTTTGTCTTGTTTTCCTTTATTAGAGTTGTCCTTAGATGAGAAGATATTTTACTTCTCCTACCTTAAACCATCTCTTATTAAACAGGTCTGATAAGAAGCATTTTGGTTTTCAGAATGCAATGACTTCTGCAGGCTCTATGACCACCGTGATCTGACACATGCAGAGTTGAAGAACTCTCAGGAAAATAAGCATCCTGCTGTAGAACTATAAATCCAGAATGCTAAAGAGAAAGGCGGATTATTTGGCTAGGACTGCAGTCAAGTCAGTGTCTGATTTCGTGTGCAAGTCAGAAAAGTGAGATGAACTGGAAATCCCAGCAGATGAAATAAAAAAAAAAAAGAGAAACGGGAACTATAAATATATTAAACTCAAGAAAGTGACAAAGGAAGCAGTGTCCTCTATCAGATGGGAAGGAAAGCTCTTAACTGATGACATACAGGAAGCACAGACTTTTAATAAGCATTTTCTTTACTTCTGTCTCACACAGAAAGGTCATCTTTGATCTAATCTCTGGAATAGCCAACACCTGGGCTGAGGGGGCAGCAAGCCATGATAAAGGACGGAATGAGCCACAGATTGAGCAAAAAACGAAAAGCTAGGAGGTGGTTCAAATGCTAGAACCTGAAAACTTCAGTATCTAAAATGAAAACACTTAGTTTTAGGGATGGATTTTTAACAATACGTTTTGTGATTTATTCATAAAATTATACAAGCAAAATTTGCCAAAGTTCTAGTGGGTTCAGTGGGATTTACTAATTGTGTTTTTGCTTAAGACAGTGCCTTACTCTGTTATCCAGTATGCAGGCAGCCTTGCACTCATAGTGGCATTCATTTAAAAAAAAAAAAGAAGTCTTGAAGCAAACATCTAGTCTTGTTCCGGGTCTTTCATTTCCTAATCTCTATGCAGCATTGGGCAATTTGAGTCCTTTTCCCACTGCTCCATTAACACTGTTGCCAAACATCTCTCATATATTCAGCTTCAAAGGTTGTTTTTTTTTTTTAACTCTCAGAATCACTGAACAAAGTTGAGACTTCTTCCTCCCAGGTGAAGTATTTTCTTCTTTAACTTTGGCAGTCATACCTGCCTAATATTCATTCCGTTTGCTGGACTTTCTTAGTTACCGTGATTAATTGCTCTTCTACCGAGTCTTTGCACTCCAGTTCTCTGACTTTCTTTTCTGGACCATTTTTTCTTGTCAGGGAATGACATTACTCCACATGATGCCGACTTTATCCTATAGTTTCAGATATCATCTCCATATTGAAAGCTCTCAGATTATATGATATATCTATAAATGTTGATCTCCCATTTCCAACTTCCTACTTAGAAGCTTCTTCCACGTCTGTTGAAAAATAGTGAGCAAGAGCTGAACTCCATCATCTCCCCTGAGTTGGCTCCTCTTTGGCGGTGCCCACTCCCATGTTCTCAGCTGCTGTAGTAGGTGAGTACACTTCACTTTCATTTTCCCACATTTAATCTGTTATAAGTCCAGCCACACTACCTCTAAATCATCTCAATAAACACCCATTTTTCCATGTTGGTTCAACTCTTCATTCTCTCTTGCCCTAATATATTGCTACCCTAATTGGTTTTTAATAATTTTCTCTCTTGTCCCATGAAGAGCCATCCTGTGATTAACACTTAAGATACTTGTCACTCACCTTTATAAAGCCTTCCAAGTGCTTGCCAGTTCATGCAGGATAAAAGGCTCTGTCTGTTCCTTGCCATAGGTGTGAGACTTCTGCTTAAAGCCCCACTTATATTTTTCATTATGGTTCCCTTGTCTCTGCAGTTCGTCTCTGCTGCTTGTCCTCAGATCTAAGACACTTGTGGCTCATCCCCATTTTATAGCTGGTCTTTCTATCTTGAACACTCTTTAGAATCCTTACTCGGTTGCCCACCCTGCCATATAACTGTTCCTTTGATATAGTGACTTTCCATATATCCTGTTGCACCAGTGACTGGCTCTCCTTTGGGTTGTCACAATATATAATATCACTTAACTTTGGTAGCTGTATTTTCATATGTGTTTATCTTTACTCACTTTTCTTTTTCGTTTGTACCACCATTATAGTTTAGCCATCTGGACTTCATCAATCCTAAAAGAGTTCTGAAAGAGTACATGATATAGAATTGTTCATCTAGAGATATATGCTGGGTAAAAAATGAACAGGTAGACAGATATCTGTATACCTTTTACATAAATTGTTAGATGAACTATAGACTAAGCATGCCCCATGATAATTGCAGTGGGGTTTGTTGAATTTATATTGCCTTATATTACCTTGAAATGAGGTATATGTCCCTCTATTTTTGTTTGAGTGAGTTCAAGGAATTTTAACATATTGGAGGAAAATTGGGAGGAATAACTGCTCTGATATTGGATGTGTGTGTGTGTGTGTATGTGTGTGTGTGTGTGTGTGTGTGTGTGTGTATGTGTTGAAACAATACTTATTTTAAAATATTGTTATATGTTGATACTGTATTGAATTTTAGATAACATTTTAAAAGTTAAGTAGAAATAGCCCTGTATTATAGCTGAATCATAAGCTACAGAAGCCAAAGAAAGGGAATATTTGATAGTAATGAATATAATTACCAAGAGTAAAACCCAGGAAAGCACAGGGTCCCAATGAATGCAGCTGTACCCCCAGTCATTCTGGGTAATCCTGTGCTTTAGAGACAAGTTAAGTTGTATTCTTCTTTCTGTTTTTTTTCCTGAGAACTCCCTTGACACGTCTAGTCTGCCGCCATCTCTCCCTTCTCAACTTCTTGGATGGCTTTGCTCCTGTTGGCAATAATCACAAATATTTACCTCTTTCTTTTAGTATGATATGGATAACTTAATCTCATCTATGACATGAATTTTGTACAATGAACCACTTTTTTTTTTCATGGTTTTCTAATTACTTTTTGCATAAGTTTCCTTTAAGGAGTTGTCGGAGAATACTCAGTAAATGTTTATTCAGTGAATGAGTAATAGATAATGATGGAATGTGTGAACATATGGATTTTTTTGTTTTAGCCAGATTTTTTTATTAATATTTTAAAATTGAGTATTTTCTGTATTTATGTAACAAATGTTGCCCCTCATTCCTCTTCCCAGAGTTCTTCGCCCCATCTCCTTCTTGTCTGAGATGGAGTATTTAAAACTGTAAGACTAAGAAAATCATCATCCTGGCAACAAAACTTCAAGTTTAACTTAATATCCATGTTCACCATTTTGTGGAAGATAGACTTTTTATATATTTATAAATAAAATAGATGTAAAAATACATTATTTGAAATACTCTGTTGTTGAAGCTGTCTTAAAATTTCATATAGAAAATCCACGCAAGAAGCTTAATTTTAGAATGGACATAGGGAGATGTGATAAAAAATAATAAAGATTATCACAAGGACCCATTTGGCGAGTATATAGTTTCTCTGTGAAAGCAATAGTATGTGCCACTTCATGTGACAATGTATGTATTAGAAAAAGAACTTCATTCTTACTGGTTTTTAGACTTGTTAACAGCTATGTTTGCCAGCTTTCTTGGGTAGTATGATTTAAATGGTGTATGATATCTCTGTGTAATTTATAAAAGTTTATTTAAAAATCAGCATATGGACATCAAATTACAAAAACAAGTCCAATTCTCACTTACAATGTAGGAAAGGCAAGAGTGTCCCTAACCAAGGATGCTACTAGAACCTCTGTAACCTTGGATTTATGTGAGATGCTTATATACTCAACAGTGAATATTTAACATGTTGAGTGATATTTTACATTTAACTAATATTTAAGTTAAAAATTAATCTTTAAAATCAGTGGTGAAAATTAATGAAAAGAAAAATCAGCTACAAACAATGTCTAAAAGTGATGTTCACTGCTTTTTTGACTGCACAATGCAATGATGTAATATATCTCACTGTTTAAAGTGAGAAATGAAGTTAAAATTTTCAAACATCATGAGGCAATCCTCATGTGCAAGTGGGGCTTGATCCTCTGGTTCCCACACATGCAACCACTTGCAGTGTGTGGCTGTAGAATAGCTCTCATATTCCACCAAGCTTCTCCTCTTAATCCCTAGGTGTTGTGGCCCAACCTGGGATTCATCCCATGCACAGGCATCAAACCTTGAAACTATTACTGATGCCATGCTGTGCTTGCAGGCAGGAGCCTTAACATGGCTGTCATTTGGGAGGCTCTAACAACAGCTGACTGAGACAGATGCAGATACTTACAGCTAACCATTGGACTGAGGTCAGGGGCCCCTACGGAAGAGTTAGGGGAAGAACTGAAAGAGCTGAAGGGGATTGCAACCTCATAGGAAGAACAATGATATCAACTAACTGGAACCCTCAGAGTTCCCAGAGACTAAGCCACCAACCAAAGAGCATTCATTGGCCTATCCTTGGCCTCCAGGACATATGTAGCAGAGGACTTCCTTGTCTGGTCTCAGTGAGAGAGGATATGCTAATCCTGTAAAGACTTGATGCTCCACAGAAGGGAGGTGCTGGGGGTGGATAGGTGGGGGAGTACCCTCTCAGAGGCAAAGGTGAATGAAGTGAAGAACTCTGTGGTGGGGGACGGAGAAGGGGAGCAACATTTAGAATGTAAGTAAGTAAAATAATTTAATTTTCAAAAAATGTAACTTCAGAACCTCTCTTACTTAATTCAGGAATTAAAAGATTTGTTAAAAAGACTTAATTTTAAAATGTTATTGATATTCATTGTTTCTTAGACCTAGAGTGTTGAAAAATATGTGACTGTATACATAAAAACAAATATATACATATATCCATACATACCGTGTATATGTTAAACACACATATATGTATAAATATATGTGTGTGTGTGTGTGTGTGTGTGTGTGTGTGTGTGTGTGTGTGTATATAAAACTTATCTAGTAGTTCACAATGTTTCTGGCAAGGCTACTACATCTCAAGCTGTGGGAAAAACCACTCTACACTTCGTACTATTTTTTTTTTTCTTATATAAATTGCAAAAAAATATAAAGGCCGTCACTAAGAGCTAAGAGCTAGGCTGGAATGCACAATTGGCTATGTGCCCTCCAGATGGAGATAGGATGTTCACAAACCATCAGCACTAGTTAGGGACACATCCTATATCTGGTCTTCTGTGCTATACCACAGTGGGACCCTTCCATCTGTTCTAACCCAAACTCAGACAACGATGAGAACTGTTTTGCAAATTGCAAGAGTCCTTATCTCTTGCTTTTGTTTTCGATAAGCAATCACAGCTTCACCATTGCTTTATTTCTCTAGCCTTCTAAATAAGGATTTTTAAAGTACCCAGGAACAGAAGTAATCTTTCAATGTCCTGCTTTTTCAAAACTTTCTAAAATATCACTTGGAAGAGAGAGATCAGACTGTGAAAGTCATTTTCATCTAGATTTTTGAGAGGCTGACCGTTTCCCTCGTGGTGAATCAGAAAGTCTATGTATGTTCAGCAGCAGGTCTTTAATGAAGAACATTTGAGAACAGGAACAGCTCACACATATGGACTGTGTTCAAATTTAAAATGTTTTACATATAGGTAAATGCCTGCATAAAATAGAGAACAAAAAATAATCTTATGGGTGAATGGTGGTAGTCTATTTGGTAAGCAAGTATTAATGTTTCACATTTCCATAGAACTATTTCGACAGTCTAAATTGTAAATATCATATTATATATAAAATGAAATTCTATTCTTTTTATATTTATTTTTATTTCCTCCCCGTTTCTCTCTCCATCTCTTTCTGTATGTCTTTGCCTATTTGCCCTCCTCTCTGTCTCTGTCTCTGTCTCTCTCTGTGTGTATGTTTTGCAAAATATATATTCAAAATGTGTCTGAAACCATTATTACTAAAATTCCAGAAGGTAAGATATGTGCATGCTCTTGGAACTTCTATATTTATTTTTAGTAAGCAGAGGCATAATGAGCCACTTGTTATTCCTGATTAAAATATTTGACATTGTCCTTTTATGAATTTAATCCATTGAGAGTAGTAATGTATGCCTGTATCAATTCTTTGTGTACGTAACATCTTTTAATGGTAAAGAACACTTATTTTTTGTTATGTGTTATGATTTTTATAGGGCATAAAAACTATTCAAGTCCCCAAATGAGCCGATGTTGTAGTGGTGATTTTGGCTACAGTCCTTTGGCTCACAGCAGATTGCATATGCGCGCCTGCCCAGGAGCTATCTGTATATTCATGCACGCATGCACACGCGCGTGCGCGCGTGTACACACACACACACACACACACGCACACACACACACACACACACACACACACACACATCAGTTAATTTTAAAATGCCTTGGCTAGCTCAAAGACTGGGAAATCCCAAATCTTTTTCTGCTACCCCAGGCCTAATCAGGGAAGTGGCCACTGGCCACCCACCCAAATTTTCACATGACTGGGTGGCTTTCTCTCCTGCAGCTCCCACATCCCATCCTTCTCATCTGAGTCATGGCAGTTCTCTCTCTTTCTCTCAGTTCCTAGCCCACACAAATCTAAAGGTCCCACACCCCATCTGCCTTTGCCCAGCCTTTGACGGCTGATATCATTGTTGATCAATCAAAACCAATTGAGGACAAGGACCCTTAGCACTTGGAAATTCAAATTTCCGATTAAATCAAAGCTTTAAAACCGACCCCCCCCCCCCCAGTTGCTTTTTTTTTTTTTTCTATTAGTGCTTTCAGGTTTCTGTAAGGTGTATTTAATCACACTCACCTTTCTTGCAACTCATCCCATATGTATCTCACTTTTCTAATTCTTTATCCTCCTAAATTTGTTTCCTCTTCTGCTATTTTATTTTTAACTCAGTAAGTCCAACGTGTGTTGCTTATATCCTCCTGGGTGTCTAGGTATCCTCTGGAGCATAGCCTACCCACCAGAGTTAGAAGAGCTTAAATCTCCCTCCTCTAGCATCTATTAATTAGCACTAGCTCGTCAGTTTAGGTGAGGCTTCCTGCTCACCTTTCCTGCAGGGATCTTCTCCAGCTTGAGCTAGCACAGGTCTTGTGCATGATGTTACACGCCTTATAATAAAAGTATATTGCTATGCCCACAGCAAAGCTGTTTTCTTATATTCATCAACTGCCTCTACCTATTTCTCTCTTTTTTTACCAGATTTTTTAATTTTTTTCTTCTTTATTTTTAATATCTCCTTTCCCAGGTTCCCCTCCAAAAAATAAAAAATTAAAAAAATTAAAAAAACCCAAAAACTAAAACAAACCCCTGTTCCCTCCCCCTGCTCACCACCTCACCCCCTCCTGCTTACTGGCCCTGGCATTCCCCTACACTGGGGCATAGAACCTTCAGAGGGCCAAGGGCCTCACCTCCCATTGATGACTGACTTGGCCATCTTCTGCTATTCACATGCTGCTGGAGCCATGAGTCCCCCGATGCGTACTCTTTGGTTGGAGTTTTAGTCCCTGAGAGCTCTGAGGGTACTAGTTAGTTCATATGGTTGTTCGTCCTATTACACTCTTAATGCCTCCCTTCAACAGTGATCCCTGAACCTGTGGATATGTGTGGGTGTGTGTGACACAGATGTGTCAATGTAGGACTGAACATGCTACAGTCTCTTATGTTCTGTATCTTGACAAGTTGTGGATCTTTTTGTTACTTACCTCCTACTGCAAAAAGGATTGTCGCTGAAGGGAGGGGGAGGGAGAGGGACAGGGAGAGGGAGAAAGGAGGCAGAGAGACAGAGACAGAAAGAGTTAGAGAGAGAACTGGAACTGGGACAAGGTTATAAAACTCAAGGCTTGTCCCTTAGTAATATATTTCCTTTAGCAAGGCTCTCCTTCCTAAAAGTTCCATAAACTCCCCAAACAGTGCCACCAACTGGGGACCAAGCCTTCAAATACAAGAGAATATGAATCAATGACTTCAAACATATAAGCCAATGGAACACATTTGTCATTTAAGCATCCCATGGCGTATTTCAATGAACAGAGATCTGATAAAAAGGAAAAACGGTGATAAGCCAAAGAGGAATGCATATAAGGAAGTAAGCAAGCAAGGAAGATACCGTGATTGAGGCTGAGATTTGCTTGATCCTTCCAGACCAGAGGGTTATAAGACACAGAAAAGAGGGGAAGGATATTCAAGTCACATGATCATTGAAATGTGGATTTCATCATTACTGTTCACGGATGTTTTATCACATGTAGGTTCAGTTCATGGGATCTTTAAAATTTCTTGGGTGACCATGCTACTTTTAGAGGATCTTTTCAATGGAATTGTTGAAAGCATATAGGATTACAGGGGGAAATAAGTCACTACTCTCTGGAATCAGAATTCTGGATGGAATGACAAATCTAAGCGGATATATTTTTGTTCCTATATTTTAATATTTTGTTTATGTTTATCTGTACTCAAGGAATGAAATAATATCTTGAAGAATTATTTAAGTTGTGATATTCTTTGGCTATGAAATACATGTTTACTTTATGAAGTTTGAGATTTTATTTTGGGAACCATGAGAAAAATTGGGTATAAAGAGTTAAGATTCATGATTCTCTTTTAATGTGTGTATATATATATACACACATATGTATATATATATATATACATTAAATATATATATGAAACATTAAAATGTGAGAACAACAGTAAAGCAGGTCACAACAGGTTTTGTATGTTTACTCAAAATCTATATTTTCAAGATCCTTGGAAATCTACTCCAGGTGTTTTTTTTTTGTTTTTTTTTTTTTTTGGTCTGCTTTTGGTTTTGTTTTAATATGAAATTTTTCTGGAACCCTCTGCTGGACTTCATTATTGGTGGTGCTGATTGTATCAGAATTAGGTGTTTTTAATATAATTTGCTGTTTTATCCTTTTTAGTGGTTTAAAAATTAGCCTGAATTGAACATTGGAGTAGACCATTTGGTGTTCCTAGTAAATCAGCCAGCACATTAAGTTGTGCCTTTTACCCAGAGTTATGAATAAGCCGTGTTCCAGTGTTATCAAATACTTTAAACATGTGTAAACACATTGTTAATCTTTTAATCCATTACCTGTCTTTCATCATCTTGAGCATCTAAATGTTAATTTGTAAAAGAGGTAGCTTCAGATATGGACCACACTATACTGGAGATCTATAGAATTTATTGTTTCTGATGCAGGCATAGAAAAAATTCTTTGTTTGGTGATAGGGTATTCTGTCAAAGGTTAAGTGGCTTGCTCTCTCTTGTCACCAATTGAAGATGCCTTGACCTCTCTGGCATCTATTCTGCCAGTTATGAATCATTGTTTAAAGAATAGAAACACAGAGAGAACAAATATAAAATCCTTGTCTTGTGAGTCGAAAACATGAAGCCTATAGCATGGGTGAGTTTATGAAAAAGTGAAGAGAAGAAGGAAAATAGGTACTTAGGCAAAAAGCTTCCTCAGCTTTGTCCCTTTGACAAAAATTGCCCAGATGGAAGAGATATTATGCCTAAGTTCTCCTTCCTGCTTGACATCCAGCTCTTACTCCATCCCCAAAGACTGGACAAGCCGTACCATCCTCCAGTAGATTAATTCACTGAGCATTACGTAGGGCCTGTGCTTATTTCCCATGTTAGGTCCGGGTAAGCAGGCATGATGTCAGAGAGAAGAGATGCCTCCTGCAGCCTCATTGGCTGCCTTCCACCTACTACCAGATAAGAAACTGAACACCGGGGACCTGTGGTCTCTGTGTGTGTGTGTGTGTGTGTGTGTGTGTGCTGCAAGGCATTGAGAAAAAATAAACACCTGGTCATGCTAAAAGAGCTTTGGGGTAAAAGATGCTAAATTGGGTAAATGACCTGAAGGACTGGATACTTTCTCTCCTAGCTTTTCCCACTCCTACTAATGTTTGCCTGTGACCTAGGAGGTTTGAGCTTGAAATATGTTACTTACTTAATAATGATCTCAAAAGCTTAATTTTAGACAGTATTCTAAGCACATTGTGCTTAATTTAGTGTAGTTTTGTGAAGCAGGATTTTTGATTTTCGTTTCTGTACACACTCTAGACAGTCTGTTGACATGGAAGTAATTTCTCTCTATTCCCAGTACTGGAAATGTTTAGGCTTCTCCTAAGCAACCACTATGTTTTCATTTTGTAGAAAAATCAACTGTTTTTATCTCATTTCTCTGTTTTCATTGGCTGCTGTGTAGCTAGTGCCAAACATCAAGCTTGCTATTGCCAAATCCCTAGAAATTCATGACCTGTGTTGTGGGCACTCACTGTTCTGTTGTATCCCAACTTTCCATTTGCTTTGATATTTTACCTATTTTAATTTACTTTATCTGTCAGTAATGTACATATCTTAGAGAAACACCTTAAATCCTTTCTGAGAAAAGCACATTGTAAATACATGCAAATATTATTTTCTTTCCATTCCAAAGTAAATCACTGTTAGATCTTCCTTGGTCAGCAAAAGGACTACAATGATTACTCTATGCAAGAGTGTTCTTCTTTCATTGGCAGAGAGGATAAGCTGTGAAGAAAGACACAATATACTTACTATTCTCTCCTTCCCATTCTTAAGCTAAAGGGTTTTTGGTGAAAAGAAATACAGACACAAGGGAGCATAGGTGAGTGGCTACTTGCTTTATAAAAGCCGCTATTTATTTCTCGGTGACCTTGAGCAAATTAGCTACCCTTTTATATGCCTCAGTTTCTACAAAATGGAGTAACATTTGTAGCCTCGATTAATATACATATTCTATTAAATAGTTTAATACTAATGAACATCCATTCACCTAAATGGATGTTAAGGGAAATAGGCAGTGATCAGTGTAGGTTGGCTAGAGACTTTGAAACTTTATTCTGAACTTTAGCACATTAACAAGAGATTAGTGTGGGCATAGGAGGAGTAGTCTGACACTTCAGTCGGGCCTATGTAACAGAGCAACAATATTTAAACAGATAATGTAGAATGAAAAGGGGTAAGAGGGGCAAGTCTAAGGTGACCATAGAATACATAGTTAGTAAATTCTAGTTGCACCATGCACTAGAATCTGGAGCTTGACTTTGATATTTGAAATTTATCACCATATAGGAGTGTAACTGTTTTGCTTGTTAGTGAACAACTAGGAAAATGTCAGTCATGAGAAGGGTTGTCAAGGACAGAGCATCACAGAGAAACAGAGACAACACAGAAGGTGAAGTGAAAAAAAGAGGAAAACCAGAAAGAAGCTTTCTGGAAATTCAATGACAGGAGAGAGGGGTGTCCTGTTTCTGTGGCTGGTAAAAGTCATTGGTCACCGGTCAGTTAAAGGTGGGTTCAATGTTTCTCTCTTCAAAAAAAAAAAAACCTAATACATCACAGTTTTCATATCACAATAAACATGTGGAGTGTTGTGGGCACAACAATAGTTTTCTTAGCTTACCCAGATGTTTTGTGAAGATGATTGTATTTGTACCCAGTTCTGAGTAATTTCTAAAGCTGTATGCTTTGTAAATGGTTATAAAGGCTAAAATACATAATCTGCATAGATTTATATAAACAACAAGCAAGACTGAGATGTGTAAGAAGTAATCAAATTATATTTAAGAAGAATAAATAGAAAAATTGTGTGGGGGCTGGCTCAGTAGAGAGGACATTTGTCATCATATACTATGACTGAGTTTGATTCCTAGGGCCCAAAGGATTGAAAAAGAAAACTGACTTCCACAAGTGGTTCTCTGACCTCCACACATGTACAGTGACATGCACATAATGCATAAATACATACAATAAAATTTAATGTAGTGTGCATTGGGGTATCCCAAAATTTGCTAAACTTGCTAAATTCAACTTGCTAAAACAAAAAAACAAAACAAAACAAAAAAAACCTTCTATAAATCTTGCGACCTCTTTCATTTGAGAATTAACTGGAACAATTTAGAATCATCCCAATGAGGCTTTTAAAAGTACAGCTTTGTTGTTGGATAGTTGTCTCTGTAGTTAAGAGTGTTTTCTCCTCTTCCAGAAAACCCAAGTTCTAGTTCCAATAACAGTACAGGGCATCTTACAACCTCCCATAACTTCAGGAATCTCCTATCCCTAGTTCTGATGTTCATCTGAAAACTTTAGCTATTCTTGTTTAACTGAAACCCCATTACATAGTCATAAATAACTCATTGCTCCTTGGGTACTGAGTGTATACCTTCTACACACTATCTTGAAGTCAGGGGTATACTTCAAAGAGTTAAAAGACTTCTGTCAGTTGGGAATTCCAAAGAACCTAGAACTGCTCAGGACAAAGGGTGGACAAATTATGCATTGTAGAGCACAGTCTTGATAGTTACAGCCATGTTACTGAAGATTGAGACTAGAAAAGGAGGTAAGTAGAACAAGGATAAATTGAATCCAGCTTTTATTTTGTTTCTAGAGCGAGAGGGTAAAACTAGGACAATGGCCATCCAAGGTAATCACTCTGCTCCTGAGCTACATCTGCAGTCTGGATGCTCATGTTGGAATTCTTGTCTAAACTGATATTGCTTTTTAAAACTGATACTAGATTGTGCTCATATGATGAAATGAAGAATGAGGTGAGAACGAGAAGAGCAGATAATGGGCTAATTTTAGATGCCAGAAGCTGGAAACAGAGATCGACTTTGTCCTGTAAGTGTAGGCTAACGTACAGGAATGCACATCTGAGGCTTAGAAGAATTTTCAGAATTTTATGCTGAAGTTCAATATGTCTTCCTATCAATGTGATTCTTGTGTTCCTAAAATATAGCAATATTGCTGTTGGGCAAAACATGCAATAGAAATATAAATCAAAGCGTTACAAGATAGAGACAAAAACTTTAGTAAAAATAGGCTTATTATATCTCAGATTTTCTAAATTCTCAGAGATTACTTTCATATCTAGTTACATAACAAATTATGTTGCCTTTCAAGCAATGATATTCATTTAAATGTTTTATACATTTATTTTATAATTTATCTTTGCTAGTTTCCCTTAAACTTTTAACATCATTAATATATTTATTTTTACTTCTAAATTAGAATCTTTCCCAATTTTATGAAAATTTAAAGGTATTTGATGTCCTTGCAAAATATTAAGAAAATAACCTGGATATAGGTCAACTTTTAAGTTACTTGAAAAAGAGAGTGCAGAGCCTATGAATTTTGGTATGTATAACATTATTAAATTAACATATTTTGCCTGAGACAGTCTGGCTTTGAAGTTAACCCAATCTTTACTCTTCAAAGTTTACCTTTTCCTGTAGACAGGAAGGTTAACAAAATGGAATTAAAGTCAGTTGCTTTTATCTATTCATTTTAAGTACTTTAATTACAAAAATGGCTTACAACTACTACAAGTAAATTAATCAAAGTAATTATAGTTCTCAAATGACTTATTGGGAAATAATCACATTGTACCTAAAAACACTATAAACACTATTTTTAAAGCCACATTATAGAACATAACCTGTAAAATATTATTTCTTTGTCTGGTCTCCTTCTAGAATGTAGTAACATTCAACAAAAATTCTATACCTATTCTTTACCACTACATTATTTTTACCAGTGTGGTATATTTACTACTATATACTATATAGGCTGATGGGGAGAAAGTATTCATGTGTGATGAAGATACACACATGATTAATCATAATTTTGATTGGAGAAACTATATTGTAAAGTTCTTAGCAAATTATCTGTGAAAAGACAGACTAAATGGAGGCGCTCTAGAGATGTCTTTGAATCCTATAAGCTTATGAATTGTTTGCTCTTCTGAACTTCAGTCTATAAATGAGTGTTTGTAGCTTGTAGTGTTAGATAGCAGGTTTTAATACTAAAACTCCATGCTTTATGTGAAGCCTTAAATAGCATCTTGATATTAGATGTTGCTGTATCTTTATGTAACATGAGTTGTAGTGTCAAATGCAGAAAGATATAAGGCTTGTTTTACATTAGTTGTTCTTTATTGAAACAAACAAACAAAAACAAAGATAAAAATCCATCAACATCCTTATTGCTCTTTTCTATGTAACATGTGGATTTCATTCTAAATGATTCCAGTATTCACAGTTATGGATAGTGCAAGAGATGTAGAAATTGGTAGAGTTCTTACCTAGTGAGCACATCCGAAAACCTTGATTGCAGATTCCAGCTCCATCTTAGTGGCACAGAGTTACATAATCTTAGCCATTGCGAGGCAAAGGGAGCTGATTTGAAGTTCGACAGGAGCTTCTTTGGCTCTACAGCAAACTTGTCTCAAAAACAAGAGGCAGGAGAGGAAGAGGTGAAGGGGGAGGGAGGGAAGGAAGAAGGGAGGCAGGTAGAGATCTATAGGGGGAGGGAAAAAAAGAAAGAAGAAAATAAAGAGGAAAATATGATATTAAGCAAACAAAACAACCAATGAGCCAAGTTAGGAGAAATATATTCAGATTTTGAATAAGTCATTACAAAAAAATACTGTCTTCAAATTCTGCAGTTGGAAGTAAAGCTAAGATAGAAATCATTCTAATAAAAAGTAACTAAAACAAATTGTGGTATATGCTAGTGGCAAGAAATGATAGTGTTTTAGGATATCTTTTCAAATATTTCACTAAATTATATAAAATTATATATAGGGTATTTGAGAACACTTTAGGCAGGTTCAGGGTAAAGACACTGACAGGTCACATCAGTATGGGCTAGTCTGCAAGGAGGCTTCTTGTGTGCAAAACAGAGTTTTATTTCACTGTCTTTCTTAGGAGGAAATGCCTCCAGTTCTCTCAAGGATACTTGGCCTTGGCAATCCCATTGTGGACAGTCTTCTGTAGTAGAAATTCAGACTCTCTGAAGAAAAAAGTTGGTGATATTTTTGTTTTTTTCTTGTGGCATACATTTTTTTTGAGACTTTGAAGATAGATTGATAAACTTAAAAAAGTTTAATGATGCTGTAGTAGATTCAATATCTAAAATTGTCTTTGGCTGATGAGAATTATTGTTATTTCCAACTCTGAAGTGTTCTAGTTTGGAGATGGACATTTTATTAAAATCAGATCTGGAGTACTTCTGAGTCCATTTCAAGATACTGAGATGCTTCAGTACTGTGGAGATGTTCTGTCAAGTAACAAATAAAAGTAGTGTATCTGCAGGAAGCCGCCTTTGTTTCAGGGAAGGTGTTTATATATTGTGTCTTTTTTATTGCCATATACAATAACTCTGGGAATATGTCATCTTTCTGTATTTTCTGTTTTTGATCGTTTGTTTGGTTTTATTTTCATAATTTCTAAAATTACTTGGATGTGGAATTCAAAATTCCACTGAAATTTCTGCACTGGCCACCGTCTAGAAGTTATATGTCAAATGTCTATGACGCTCTCTTTTCTGTGGATGCATGTTACTGTTCTGTTTTGCAAATGCAGGTAAATCCTAAGCTGAGGTGTGCAAGAATGTCTTCGGGTGTGGGCTCTGGCCACAGAAATCCCATTAGCATTAGCTTGCTCAGCCCCTCCTCTTGTCTCCTGACAGTGGAGAACATGCCTTTTCCACCCTTGAGGCAGTAAAATAAATGAAAGGGTGCGGCATCAAGTGATTTGAATTTTGAGTAGTATTTTTTTTTCATGCCTTCGTCATATTCAAACCAGTTTAGCCTCACGAAGCAGTGTTGGAAATCATGAAACAAGGGACTCCTCTGTGCCTGCCAGCCTGCCAGATCTTTTGAGTTTTTAGACTTGCATGTGTTAAATGGTCTTTCTTGGTCCTTTTCCTCTGTGGCCTCTGGGTAAGGTCGATGACTAGAACTTTGTGATCCAGTAGAAATCACAAGTCAATGAACATTCAGAACAGAAAGACATCTTTAGTTTTGTTTCTACTGGGTACGGTCCAGGCTACTGCTGTCCTTACGTATCTCCATGACACAGAAGCAAGAATTTTCAGAAAAGATATCCCTAGGGCTCAGCAGAATCCTTCCTCTCTGCAGCTGCTGGCCTGGTCTGTCTGCTTTCATTAGGTTTGTGCTTCCTCCCAGTTTGCACTTTCTCAGAGTATTTCCTAAGGAGGCTGGAAAGCCTTCTTCTTCTTCTTTTTTTTTTTTTTTTTAATCTAAAACGGAAGTTTATTTTTGTTTCTGTGGAACAAGGGTTTATCTTTTAGTGTAACCATGTGTCCTCTCTACTTAGAAACCCTCCTCTTATAGTCTTGTAAATAAGAAGGGGGCAATTTAATTCTTAGAGTATTTAAAGACTAACCCTGGAGATGGCAAGGTAAACAGTATATCGAATCCCTTTTAACCACTAGAGAAGTGAAGCCTCATTTACCCACTAGTGAGCAATGTATAAAAGCTCTTGAACTTGAGGAAGACTTCTAGTGTGGTCATCCCTTTCTTCTTTTAGTTACTTTTCAAGACATCAAATAAGCATGCTTCTCCCATATTGATCTATCTTCTGCTCCCCCTCTCCCTTTCCCACAGTGGGGTTCTTATTAACATCTTTCCTAAGGCACCATAGGATTATTTCAAACATAATACACTGAAAAACTTCACATAGTAATACTGTGCCAGTCACCATGCAAGATCGCGTATGGGAGCACACGTAATTTGAAATGACTAGGGTTTTCTAGAGGAGAAATGGACACTCAAGACTTTTGAGGCAGACACAAGTCATAAAGCTCATCAGGAAGACAGCTAATGTTAAAACCCAGGAGTAACCTCTCATTAGAGCGGCTGAGGCTCATGTTTTGAAGTGTCTCATTGATTTTTAAACTTCATACCTTCAAGTATTGAAGGTAATGATTTTTTTAAATTACATTTCCATTACTGATGTCCATTTTTGATATTTTCCCATAGTCCTAATTCACCATATTTCTACATTTTATTGGTTTTTTTTTTTTTTTTTGTATAAGGTAATGATAATGATATGAAACCAATGGAAGGAGAAAGGGAAGAAGGCAGGCAGAGCATTGCTGTACTGATACGGTGGTTTATTAGATCTGGGTCTGTTTGCAGGCCTAGCCTACTGGAGTGCTTTCCGGGTTGTGCTTATTAAAGAGTTTTTTCTAGGCAGCTTGACAAGACTGTCCTTGTTTTACAGTCGGTGGAGTGTGAGTGCCCACCATTCTCTGGCTCGGTGGGAGTGAACACTGTACTCATTCAGTCTGAGTCCTTGAAGTTGGGAGGAGTTAGATCCCTACTGCTTATACATTTCTTCAGGGAGATTTCCGTGTTGCCTTTCTGAGTGTGGCAATGAAGAACAAACTAAGGCTCTGTGAAAAGCAAGAAAC
>JADRCC010576451.1:0-16506 GCA_019843855.1 Hylomyscus alleni
TGTTTGACTAATACAGAAGTAGAGGCTCACAACCATACATTGGATTGAGCACAGGGTGGCCAATGAAGAAGCTAGAGAAAGGATCCCAGGAGCTGAAGGGTTTGCAGCCCCTTAGGATGAACAACAATATGGACTAACAAGTACCCTCAGAGCTTACAAGGACTATACCACCAACCAAAGAGTACACATGGTGAGACTCATGGCTCCAGCAGCATATGTATAGCAGAAGATAACGTAGTCGGTCATCAATGGGAGGAGAGGCCCTTGGCCCTGTGAAGGTTCTATGCCCCAGTGTAGGGGAATGCTAGGTCCAGGAAGTGGGAGAGGGTGGGTTGGTGAGCAAGGGTGAGAGGGAAAAAAACAGAGTTTTTTCCCCCCCTTCGGAGGAGAAACCTGGAAAGGAGATATCATTTGAAATGTAAATAAATATCTAATAAAAATAAAGATTCAATAGATGAGTTGATAAGATCATTACTGATTAAAAGAATGGAGTTTTGGTTTTTTGTAGTCTCAAAGTCAGTTGGTGGTAAAGCTAGAGCTTTACTCTAACCCGTTTCTAATACAGATTCTATTTTATGCTATTGATATAAGGGTTTGTGCCTGTTCATATTATATCAGTTCTTCTGGGTTGAGTTGTCCCTGAGAGTCTTACTCTTTTCTGGGGGAGACCAGTTGTAGAGAGTAATGGTGGGGAAGAATTAGGAGGAGTGGAAGGAGGGGAAGCTATAGTCATAATGCATTGCATGAGGGGAGAAAAAGAAAAAGAAATAACGGGAAGGATAGAATTTGCAGTTTTGCCTTTAAAGATACCCTGTCCTCCCAATGAAGCACTGAGCAAGCCTGCCTTCATGGTACCAAGCTTGCAACTGTAGATGAGTTAGTCTGCTTTGTAAAGTATAAGCTCAGCACCGTCCTGCATTTAGAGTATCTACATTAGTAAACTTTAACCTGTCAATTCATTCTCTGTCTCCTTGCTTTATAATTTGTTTGTTTGTTTGTTTTTTAAACTTTTTCTGGTTTTATACATCAAGTGTTCTCAAGATCCTGGTAGCCATCTCTCTAAAATTCATCAAAGAGGGTGCAGTATCTCTCTATTTCCCAGTCTTTGTGGATAGGAAAAAGTCTAAAGACACTGATATCTTCCTTGTCTCTCTTTAGGAAGACAAAAGAAGGAGTTCAGATAGCCTTTGGATAAAGCCAATTAGCAAACACAGATGAACTAAAATCCTCTAGATTGACCTTTGCCTTGGAAGAATTCTGATAAAGACAGAGTCTTATACCACACCTTTATTTTAAGAGCCTGGAAAAAAGTCTTTCTTGCCTTTCTAATTAACCAGTATACTGTTTTGATAGTAGCTACAAACTTTTGTTTCTATAAAAGTTCTCATTTTTCACATTAATTATTAAGATTGCTTCATTTGATCTTACCTTGATTTTCTTCTAAATTGAAAAAAAAAATTGTTGCCACTTACAATTTTCTTCTGTGTGTCTGCATTATTAATCTTGGTCTTACTTCTCATAAAATTGCTCTAAACCCTGCTGGCAAAGATAATTGCAAAGGCTATCCAAATCTGATTTGTAAAATTTTGAATCAGAAAAGTCATTGTCAGATGGCCAGATTCTTAAGCAGATTATGTTATGCTCATCCTTGTTTGCCTTTATTAAATGTATAATTTTTGAAGTTCATAACTTTAATTCCCTCTATGGCCAAGATATATGAAAAAGTGATATAAAATTAGTGGGCCAACATCATGAAAGGTTAGTCCAACTACTCTATACACATAATTAGAACTAATTGAATTAGTCCCAGTCCTTGCAAAGAAGTAAAATCAATACTATAATTAAAACTGCATTTTGGTATAATTGGATTTTTAAATGAAACCTGAAAGGGGTGGAGGAAGAGAGAATGATTCTTATATGTAGAAGTAATTAATATTTGTATTAAGTTAGTATCTTTACAAAAATCCTGCAGGAATTTGTGGCAGTATCTTCAGTTCCAGGAGATAGTAGAAACTCTTCACTAACCCCGAAGGACTCATCACTATTTTCCAGCTTCCCTAACAATGCCTCTGAGCCCTATGGATAAAGGGCTTCCTTCATTTCTATTGCAAATATTTCACTCAGATTTACCATCTAGGTTTTCACTGTTCTCTTTGCTAGAAATATTTTTGTGTGGCATTTCTCTCTAATTTTGTGTCAATCAAATAGTATCAATCTGAACAGATTAGGTTGCCCCACTAGCTGTTTCTCTGGAACTTACTGATATTCTTTCAAATGCCCTAGCCACAATTTTATATTCCTGGGGCATTGAAAGAGATTTATGAGTGGAAAGGTGGATCAGTGGCCAAACAGTTTTCTGAGAAAATGTGAGGATTTGAGTTTGGATTCCCAAGTACCTCAATAAAATCTAGACAAAGCAGCAAAGCATAATCCTGTAACTCCAGCAATGGGGCTTGTTGGCAAGTCAGCCTAACCAGATTAAAGAAATTCAAATTCAGTGAGAGATGCTTTCAGTTGGTGATAAAGCAGACAAAAAAATACCAGAGGAAAGCATTCACCATATATACATACATAATCTATGTATGATAGAGATAGATGACTAAAATAGCTGGATAGGCAGACATGTGTAGATAGATAAATATTCAGCCTTAAGATAGACGATATATATACACAATATATATATTTCTCTCTCTCTCGATATATGGAGAGAGAGAGAGAAATAGAGATAAATGAAAAATAGATATATGATATACAGTGAGACACATAGAAAAAGACAGAAATAGATGTTTTTAAAAATATGTAACTTTTCCAGTCACATTATTTCAAGTTCTAATTTGTGATTGTGAATAACACATAGATAAATCTGATTTTTCCTCAACTGTCTCCCTTTAGTTTAGAATAATATATACACTACACAGTATACACAGAAAAAGTGAAAAACAGGAAAAAGTAGAGTGCCAAATAAATGTAATATGCAAGTGTGAAGCAGAAACATACTTGACAATGTTAAAGGACCTTGGCCAAATCCTACACTCTCATAATCTGGGAGACAGAGGCTCTGTGCACAAGTCACTTGATCTATATGGACCATATTCATTTCATTTTCAAATGCTGATTTCTCTCAATTCTGAAAGCCACTAAAATTGAGAAGAGAGAGAGTATGCTTTGAGATGAACTGTAAAGGAATGAATAATGGGTGAAGGAATATGGCAAGTAAAATGGAAAGAAAAGAATGTTGCTAGATAACGCTAGAGACAAACCTTGATCACAGGAGAAGAGCCACCATGTGTTTCTTTCAATTTTCTCTCCTCAGAGCTGATCATGCTACTTAGAACATACTAAGTAATGCAAAATACACATCAGAAAATGCTGACTGCTAAAGACACCTGACATATACCTTTAAAGACTTCCAGACAATCAAAGAGGCAAATTTGGTGTGGTACACTTTTTACTGCCTTACAAAAGACAACTGAATTTTCCATCTGAATGTCAAACTCTTTAGTCATCCTTGTATATTAAAGTTTATTTTTAAAGTTCATATAACAAACAAATGAAAATGTCTAGGACCAACATTTGCAATTTCCTCATTGAGGTAGTAACTTTCTCATCCATGACATGCACCATAAGATGCTATTTAGCTTGACCTGTGATGTGTACTTGAATGGACCTTCTTTTTAACCATTGTCTCGATTTGAGGTTTGCATGTCTTTTGTAATTTTAATTCTCCTGATCTCAGATGGATATGTTCTAGAATGCCTTTAGCATCTTGGCATACCAGCACTCCTGAAGCATCTTTAAAAGTCCAGTGACCACCTGCCTTCATTTCCCCTTTGATGGTGCCATGGATAGGCTTTAACCTGTTATTGGCAGAATGAATTTTAGGCACTAGAAGAAGGAACACATTACTATGGTTTCCCCTGAGTTTGTGAGAGTTCTCCTGCCTAAAATGAAAGTGACCAGGAAAGACAGAGTTGTTTGAGTCTCATTTCTTGGAAATAGATAAATTGTTTCTCTATGGTTTTCTCTTTGAATCTTATATTGGATCAGTTTTTAACTTGGAAACCGTTCTCTTTTGAGTAATACTTTTTCAATGTGTCACACCTTGAGATTTATTGCTCTAATGCATCAACAGAGTGACAGGTAGCCCTGATGATGTATAGCTTAATACATCATCAAAGCAATTTCTCATTCCAGTTACATATTACATAAAAATGTTAGTATTTGTGTGTGTGTGTGTGTGTGTGTGTGTGTGTGTGTGCTGCTTAGAACCAAAAAATAGAAGCTTTGTTAGAATGATTGAAATTATCAAATATGTTCTAATTTTTAATGAGCAAAGGAGTTAGCAATGGGACCCAATAATGAGTATCAACTTTTTTCTACATACTACCAATTTGTCCTAAAGATTTTACTTTTAATTATGAAGGTCATGCAGCTGAGAAGATAAAGAAGTTTAAACTTACCCAAACCACAGATTCTTTTTCTCCTTAGCGAGCAGCTACTCATACCCTCCCCAAAGAGAAACATTTATCAAGTCTTCTGAGACAGTACAAAATATAAAGATATTTATGAATATTTAAATCTCCCTGTATATTCAACAATAGCTTATTTCAATGAAATTCTTCACCCCAATTAACTATGTAAACTTTAAGTTGTTATATACAAATATATAGTTATATTATTCTTTTTAGTGATCACATACTCTCTTATTTCCTTAATTTATACACGACATTGAAAATTTCTTTGGATCCAGTATTTTGCTACTATGAGCATTGTTACCATTAAGATTATCACAAAAAGTTCTTTTATTCATAGGAGCACATGTAATATCCCAAGAGATGGGTTTCTGAATAAATATTTTATCTTTCATACTTTTAAATAATTATTGCTAAACTTAATTCATGTGTATTATATAGTCTGTAACCCTTCATTGAGGAACAAGTACTCTTCAAATTGTGCATAATTCAAGATTTTTTTTTTTTTTTTTTTTTTTGGTTTTTTGAGACAGGGTTTCTCTGTATAGCCCTGGCTGCCCTGGAACTCACTCTGTAGACCAGGCTGAACTCA
This sequence comes from Hylomyscus alleni, assembly GCA_019843855.1. NCBI lineage: Eukaryota > Metazoa > Chordata > Mammalia > Rodentia > Muridae > Hylomyscus > Hylomyscus alleni. Next base: position 5,065 of record JADRCC010576451.1, read on the forward strand.
GAAATCAACTTGTCTGCCTCTCAAGTACTGGGATTAAAGGCATACACCACCATTGCCCAGCTATAATTCAAGATCTTTAACTCAATGATTTATCTACATATAAAAATCACATCTATTTGGGTCTAGTTTTGATTTTTTCCTTGCACCAGATAGTGTCTTATCACCAGTTTCAAATAATATTAATTTACCATATAATATTAATGATTATATACTCCAAACTATCTCTGGTAGCCATATCGTAGCTTAATATCTGCTTTCCAAAACTTACAAGATTTTTCAATAATATTCCATTTAAATATTAAATTTGTATATACAACTATAAAACAAATTACACATTACTTTTTAATTTGGGTGAAAGTAGAGAAAACCTTAGGCAAAGCTGACAAATGTATGGAGATCAATTTCGCCGAGAAAATTTTTGCTTTATCTTTCAAGTACATTATTGTGCTCTCTAAAATGTCTAAAAATGTTTGAAGTGTAGATCATGAATATCTTTTAAAGTTTAATCCTTGGAAATAACTTTTTGTAATTATAATTTTCAATGTATGAAAGAAGTCACAATTGAAGACAATATGTAGAATAACCTGAAAAGAATTAATGTTTCTTCAAATTTATAATGTTTCCATTGTGTCCATAGTTTTTGTTTTAGACAATTCAGCTCTTCTCATTGATCCTTCTGTTAACTTCTTGACGGTCTTCATGCAGATTTCTGTACCACATGTCAAGCACATGGACATTCCCTTTTAGTAGTCTTCAAGTCACTTCCATTGGAAATTTACCTACAAACCCACGTCCACAAACAGCAAATTTTATTTAACACAGAAATACAGTTTTTAGAGAAATTTAACAAGAAGGATGTATTTCTTCAGATGTCTTTTTAAGGTTATTTTTTTTCTATGAGTTATACTCATGGGGCTGGATTTACATGATTTCTATCCATCCACCTCCCATTTCTCTCCTTCCCTTCACTGTTCAATTTTAAACTTTTCTTCTCTAGAAATATTTTTAAATATGTATCTATGTGTGGGTATATGCACATGAATGCAAGTGCTCACACCGATCAGATTCCCCTGGAGCTGGGCTTATAGCCCGTTGTAAGACTCATGATGTAGGTACTCATCATTGAACTCAGCTCCTCAGGAAAAATAATATGGTCTCTTGATCACTGAACAACCTCTCCAGGCCACAACCTTGTCTTTTTAAATTATTATTGTTGCATATTTATTTAGAAGACAAAATGTTTCTTTAAAAAAAGTGTTATTCTCATGAGATTAGAAATCTTATCAATGTTTGCAGTAAGAGAAAAATACATACGTGGGACTTCTGGAGCAAGAAAGAGAAAGTCTTTGAGAATGAAGTAGAATCACAAGAGACTGGTAACTCCATGATACTTTGTGTTCCTTTGTTTTTAATAACATTTCTTACAATCTACACAATAGTCAGTGACTTTTAGAGTTGTAAATACTTGAATGGTTTTCTTGTTATAAACTAAAATGAGTTTAAGATTAATGACTTTGTTAGCACATAGCACAACTTTTGAAAATAAACATTTGTATAATAGACATAATTGACATATTTGAACATGTCCAGTTTCATTCCTTTCAGCATAATTGAGTCATCCTTCTATAAAGACAATTCACAAACAATTGATGGACCAAAGTGAGGCACTGGTAACCAAGGACACAGGGCTCCAACACTAGCAATTAGCACCATCAGCAATCTGGTTAAACCTAGTACATCTCACCATTCTTATTTAATGCATATTAACATCTCTGGTGCTTTTAAGGATTAAACTAAATGTCATATGAGGAAGTTAATCCTGAGTGTCAACTTTGAAGTATCTGGAATCACTTAGGAGACAAACATCGAGGCACACCTCTGAGAGATAATTTAGACTATCTAGCTTCGGTTAATTGAGGTAGAAAGACCCACTTAACTCTGGGTGGTACTGTTTCTTGGATCCAAGGTCTAGGACTGAATATAAAGGAGAAAGTGAGAACCAATATTCATGTGTTTCTACTTCCTGGCTATGGGTGCAATGTGATTAACTGCCTTAAGCTTCTGTAATGTTGACTTCGGCATAATGAATGATCACATCTCAGACTGTAGCCCAAAATAAACCCTTCATCCTTCAGGTTGCTTCTTGTCAGCTATGTTGTCACAGCAATGATAAAAGGAACTAAAACAGTTATCTGAAGGAAAAAAATAGGGTTTTGAAATTCATTTAATTTGTTAGTCTTAAATTTAGCTTTGAAATGTGGAAATATTAATTGGCTCTGTAGGAAGTCAGCAAATGGATAAAAGCTATTTTATAACTTCCTGAGCTCCTATGACACAAGGTCATACAGACAAAAATATTGTTCAAGGAAACTCATCAGATTTCAAGAGCATTTAGGTTTTTTTTTTTTTTGGCTAATGGACTTGTGTATAAAGTTCGTTGTTCTATAGTAGTGTTTAATGGCAAAATAGAATTCATTCATTCATTCATTCATTCATTCATTCATTCATTCATTGCCTTTACTGAATCTTGTTTATTGTGAACATTGATGAAAAATTATGACTACAAATATTTTATATTCTATTATTATTATTTAATCTTTGTTTTTACAGTCGAGTCATTATCCCCCTCCGGATCTGCCCTCTGACTGTTCCTCATCCCATTTCTTCTCCCCCATCTCCAAGAGGATGTCCTTACTCCTCTACCACCCCATCAGATCTCCTTATTCCCTAAGGCCTCATGTCTCTTGAGGGTTAGGTGCTTCTTCTCCCACTGAGGCCTAACCAGGCAGTCTTCTTTAAAAGTCTTATTTTCTTGTTCATGAATGAACATTGCAAATAAAAATTGTGCTAAACAATAATAATGGCTAATGTTTATTGAGTCATTCTTATTTACATGCCATACACAGTTTTTAGTGATATACATGTACTTATTTTTGCAATATGCCTATTAGAGAAGAACCATACATATATTTTTGCCCAAGGAAAAGATAACTCTATTCAAAGTTACATATTTAAGTCAGTGTGTGGATGCAGGTAAATAGAAAAGAACATATTTATCATCAACAAGACAGTATGCTCAGTCCTAATGGGTAAAATGCAAAATTATGTAGGTAGTAGGTGACCCTGCCTCCATACATGACACAATATGGCTCATGACAAATGTCAAGTAACTAACAAGCTGTATCATATCAATGTAGGTCTTAACATTGTGATGCATTATAAGATACAATTCGTGTGTTGAAGGGATATTATATTTAATATTTCCTGTGATTCTTTTTCCAAACATAAGCTGTTTGGAAAATATTTTAAAAGATAAAATATAATACAATACATGTGTTGGCATATTTGTCTTGTCATTGTGACAAATATATGACAAAGAGAGTTTAATGGTGGATATATTTGTTTTGAGTTGAAAGCAAGCTTATATTTCAGGAATTTTCATTTCTTCTCTTCCATTCTAGTGAACTTTTAGTATATTGAATGAAGTTATCCACCTTTAGGTCTCCTCCTCACTTAGTTAATGCTTTTACAGATATATCTCAAAGGATTCAATCAGACCAACAAGAAAGATCTGTCATCACAGCTTGAATTGTGTTCAAATTTCTGCTCATTGCTCAACAGGAAAGTGTTTAGACACTTTTTCCATTTTTAAATTTTTGTCTTATCTAAACAGATAGGATGAACAATAGGAATTTCTTTCATTTTTGCAATCACTTGGATTCTAAATGTGCTGGAAATGTCACTGCACATTTATACTGGCTTGCTGGACCCAAGTAACGTCAGAATTACTAATGAGAGACCTTTATCTAGACATTCAAGGATAGTGAACAATGTTTTTCCCTATGTGTAAATGAATATGCATTACTAGAATTGGATATAATATGGCAATTGTCCTGCAGTAGTCATGGAAGCATAGATATAAGAAAATTATTATGAAAAATAACTATTTACTTAAAGCAATTTAAAGACACATTTTGGAAAGGGAAGTAAAAGATGAAAAGAAGGCTATTGAATAGCATTGGGAAAGGCTATTCAGAGATTGAAGAGGAAAAAATAGTACAGTTAGAAATTTAGACAAAAAATGAGGAAATTTAAATTATTAGAGATCAAAAAATTTGGAGAGTAAGGAAAAACAAATTAGAGAAAGGAATACTTAAAATTCTAGCTTTTATCACTTTACTTTCAGTGATGGGGACAGTCACAAATAGCATTAGAGATTCTCTGTGTAAGATATACTTGAAGAATTTTCAATACACCCAATATATTTTATTTTGCTCTCAAACTTATAGATTATAAAAATTTTAAAACAAGTAAGATTAACTTTTGAGGACAATGATTTCTGAGTAATCATTTTCCCTCAAACAAAGTCAGCTCTATTTTAATTCAATGACGCAGAAAGCAAAAACATAAGAGACAAAGAAACATTGATTGGAATAGCAACACAGAAATGTAGAATCACGAGTATGTTCCATTCACTCATCCTCAACAAAACCTTTTGCATAGCATGTAATTTCTGAACCTAGTTTCTTCACCCAGTGTAGGTGAGATTATAAGAGTCTGGCCCACCTTGTAGTTTTGCTGGGTAGATAACTTTCCCCATAAGCCTTGATGTAGGGTTTACTGATAGCATACGTTTTTGTGATTACCCATTGATAGTTCTAGATCAGTTCGTGTTTCTTTCCTCTAAAGTAATTTAGAAGTGGTTCAACTTGTCACCTGTATTATTTTATGGCCTTCGTTCCCATGCTCTGCTTCTCTTAAAATCCACACCTTCTGTAATTATTCCACCCTATTTAGCAGTAGTTTTATTCTGATACATTTTGTGACCCTTCCCTAGGGGTCATATTTATTTTCATTTTATATTTCATACCTTCTTTGAAGATATTCTGTTGGAAAATCTACCTAGAATGTTCCCTTTTCATATATCTCTTACCACAGTCCTACATCTTTCTCTAAGACCTTCCTATGGATTTTGACAATAGCTCTCAAATGGTCTCAGCTTTTAGTCCATTTGTCTCTGTTCTGAACATCTATTCTCCTCAAAGCATTCTAAGTACTTATGTGTACATCACCAGAAGTCACCCATCTCACAAAACTTCCCAGTAACTTCACACTTTCCTTGGAATAAAAGCAAATGCCTTTAAGACATGGTTTTCATCCCCATCTTTCATTACATCTATGAATACCCTTTTCTTTCCTATCTGTGTCACTTTCTTTAGGCAAACCATCTTCATAGTGTGAAGGGGTATCCCTCCCTCCTCTGCAGTTTGCCATTTTTCATGACTTTTACTACTTATGCTATTATGCTGAGATTTTTTGCCTCCTTGAAAATCTGTATCTTACTGTCATCTTAAGGTTCATTTATGACTAAGCCTATTTAAGTTATACTCTACCCTCACATGGTGCATCTTCTTCTTCTTCCTTCCTTTGCTCTCTCAATAGTATCTGTCACCTTGTGACCTAGTGTGTACCCTTAATAATCTTTCTAGTATGGTGCACATAGGATCTCTGTGAAGGCAGATATTTTTGTTTATTGCTATATATCTTGTATCTAGAAGAATCTGACATATAGTAAACATTCAATACCTATCTTTAACTACTGTAAATGAGTGATTGGATAAATGAATACTACTGGCTTAATTGAGAATACATATCATGTATGTTCTTTATTACACATGTATATACAGGAACACATAATGTAATAATGCCCTAGCATAGCTTTTTATAATTGCCTGTACTGACTGGTTTTGTGTCAACTTGACACAAGCTGTAGTTATCACAGAGAAAGGAGCTTCAGTTGAGGAAATGCCTCCATGAGATTCAGTTGTAAGGCATTCTCTCAGTTAGTGATCAAGTGGAGAGGACCCCTTTGTGGGTAATACCATCTCTCGGCTGGAAGTCTTGGGTTCTATAAGAAAGCAAGCTGAGCAAGCCAGGGGAAGCAAGCCAGTAAGGAACATCCCTCAATGGCCTGTGCATCAGGTCTTGCTTACTGACCTGCTTGAGTTCCAGTCCCGACTTCCTTTGGTGATGAACAGCAATGTGGAAGTGTAAGCTGAATAAACCCTTTCCTCCCCAAGTTGTTTCTTGGTTATGATGTTTTGTACAGGAATAAATACCCTGACTAAGACATTGCCTAACTCTGTGTTCCCTGAGATATTCGATGATAAGCTGGTCTAGAGTAATTAAATCATTGTGAAATGAGTCACTGTTTTGGTATGGAAATTGCCTTATCAGGATTTGTATTCTGCTCCTCATCCTCCTAGATGTTATTGAAAATCAACTCCAAATGTAATGGTGAATTTGGTAATATACAAACACACACACATACATACATACACACATACACACACACACACAGAGTACCATCTTTTACTTTTTTTTTAATCTGTACTTTGAATGTTTATATGGTCTTTATACATTGTTCCCTACTAATTCTTCAAAAGTTGTTAGGGCCTTGAATATAGTTGACTATAATAGCAATAATAGTAAAAATACTGTCTTCTATGTACATAGCAGATTTCTCAAACACCCTAAACATATTTTCACATATAGCATGTTCACTGTTGCTTAAGTTCTTTATTATACAAAAACAGCCCAGCCTATACCATAGCAGATACTATCATTTAGAGAACACTTCCACTAGGACCATTTGGAAGGAGAGAAACTGTTCACTTTGAATGATATTTAACCCATAAAGACATTGGAAAACACCAAGAAAAGTTTACTAGATTTTGTTCAAGAATCTGATCATCAGAAGGCCAGTTATATGTGCAATCCATCCTGAGAATGACTGATGCTCCTGATCAACTTCAATGATTTTTAACCACAGTTCTCTTAGTGGTTATTCTGGGAAGAGTTCTATACTCTTTTGCACTGGTTTAGATTTGCAAGTTTCACCTAATTCACAACACTTCCCACCATCATACTAAATATTTATAAAAGTATTTAATTTTAAATGAACTTAGTGCACTTGATCATTATTTGAACGTCCATTGTTCAAACAAAAAGGCTGTTATATTTGGCTCATGACTTGGTAATCAACTGTGTACTTTGCCATTTTGGGGATCAAGGATTATTTTGGCTCAAAATCCTGTCTTATCCTACATTAAAAATTCAGTATAATTAATAGTTAAAGAGGTTTAAAGTTTTCAAACTAAAATAATGTTGGGGGGTTTCTTCTAAGGTAGCTATATAAATGTAGTTAGAGAGAAGCATGCCGCATTTCTAATGATGTATTCACTTCCTCCAAATGAGATCCTGATGAAAACAAAATAATGACCTTGCTGTATGTCTTTTTCATTACAATTGAGATATTGTGATTTTACAAACATGTCTTAACTTATTCTACCCAAGACCAAACCAGTCAATAAAAATAAAGTCAAGAATAAACACATACACACATATACATATATACATTCAAAGGAAAAACTATATAGTTCTATCTAGAATATCATGGTTGTTTTGAACAAATAATGCCATCTAAATGTTAAAGGCTACTGTAATTACCTTTATTAAAAATGGTGTATGTAGGAATAAGAAGATTGGAGGGAAATGAAATGTTTATGTTGGTTCTCTTTCCAAAATAGAACATTTGAAAAATCTGTAATATTACACACTCCCAGGGTTTCCTCATATTTCCGAACACATTTGTCTTCGTTCTCCCACAAAGCAAAATATTTGTTTTCAGCCAATGCTCGGGATCTTGATCTCAAGCTCACAAGGTGTCTCAGCTCAGCAGGACTAGAATGAGCCATTTGACAAACTGAGCATTCGAGTTATCACAATCTTATGTGATATCCCCCCAATGCTGCACACCTCACCTGATTCCTATAGCCCAAGGACAATGCAGCACACTCAATTTTAACCTTATTGTGATTTAATTTTTAGCATCCAGAATGCTGAGTAGAAGAAGAAATTGCTGTAATTTCAAAATCAGGTCTTCCTGCTGCAAATTGTTTCTTCCCTGAAATACTTGGGAAGAGGGCCACCATGATGTTTGACACCCAATCTATTAAAGTTTCCTTGTAGCATTCCTGATCTGAGCAAAGCCTGCTGAGTCCTTTGCTGGATTCTTCTCTCAAGTGATTCCAGCTCTTAGAACAAAGAGTGTCATGATATTACAATCCTGTAAAATTATCTGTGGAAACTATCCCACTTGAATTTGCATGATTTCCTGTGTTCCTAACATAGATTCTAGACTCACACTTCAGCTTCAATTGATCTTGTACCCAAGGAAATGAAAAGTCTCTGTGTAGAGCCTTTGATAGCATTTCTCATGTTAATGGAAGCCCTAATCCTATATAAAACTGAACATGGGAGAAGGGAGAACGCATTTACAGAGAAGAACATTTACTCTGGTGATGAGTCACAGGAAGTACAGTAAGCTAGGATTTCTAGCAGAGCACTGACATCGGTGTCTTATCACCTTCAATACATGCTGGGATTTTTTTCCTATCTTCCTGGACCATTGATGGGGCAGAGTAGCTAACTTCTCAAGAAATAATATATTGTATTCTACATATTAAAGTAATTTTCTTTTATAAAAAAGTCACAGGCATGATAGGTCATGGCCATCTGTATAGCTACAGTGTACTCATATACATAAAAATAAATAAAATAAATCTAAAAAAATAAATTGCAAATCGTATAAAAGTTTAGTTATAAAAGCACAGTTTTATCTTAATCTTCTAAGAGATAAATGGATTTATACTTTATTCAGATAAATACTTTTTAGCTATAAATTTAAAGCTAATAAATATCCACACTCAAACTTAACATTAATAATACTTTGAGATTCTCAGAGTCTGTCCCATAAGTATAAGATCATTAAACTCTACTCAGAAATTTCTAATATTAATGGGAAGCAATTTTAAACACAACATGTTTAACTTACTAAGATGCTTAAATCAGAAAACACAAGAAGGGACAAGAAGACCAGAATTAACATCTCTTGTTCTATACAATCTCACAAGCATGTAGGCACTTGGATACAAACTTGACAATACAACTGATACATTTTTTTATTCTCAATTCTAATTTTATGTGTTTCAATATTTGTATACTAGACATTGATATGACACTACTTTATTGTAGTGTGGCTAATAGTTTTTACAGGTAGATTTCAGTTACCATTTATTTAGTTTGCTTTGTTTTTTTTTTTTTATTTTATTTGAGGCATGGTACATCACCCTAAAGTTCAAATCCAAGAAATGCAAGAAGAGCAATTCTTTATTTATGTCAGTGATACTTTGAAGGGGCAAATTAATGTATTTGTTTATACATATAATGCCTTTTTAAAAATACAGTGCCATATAAATAATAAATGCTACTTCAATTACTTTTACTAAAATAGATTACATGGGAAGATGGAAGGGAAATGAAATATTTTTTAGTTTGATTTCTTTCTTTTTTTAATTCTATTTGATTGTTTGTTTGTTTGTGAAAGGACTTCTCTGTATAGCTCTGGCTGTCCTGCTCTGTGTAACAGGGTGGCCTCTAACTGAATCAGCCTGCCTTTGCCTCCAGAGGGTTGGGATTAAAGGTTATTGTCTCCATCACTGGCTTAGTTTGTTTTTTTGTTTGTTTGTTTGTTTCATGGAAGTCTTATTTATAATAGCCAGCAGTTGGAAACAACCCAGAGTCCCTCAACAGAAAAATGGATATACAAAATGTGATACATTTACACAATGAAATCTTATTCAGCTATTAAAAATGATGACTTTATGAGTTTTGTAGGCAAATGTATGGAACTAGAAAATACCATCCTGAATCAGCTAATCCAGACCCAAAGGACATATATGGTATGTACTCACTGATAAGTGGATATTAGCTGAAAAGTTCAGAATACCCCCCAATACAACCCACAGATCAAATGAAGTTTAACAAGAAGGAAGGTCAAAGTCTGGCTGCTTCAATCCCACCTAGAAAGGAGAACAAAATTATCATGAGAGTCAGAGGGAGGGAGGGACCTGGATTTGGAGCTGGGAGAGGAAGGAGAAAAAAGTGGTGGGCAGGACCAGGTACAGAGACAGGAGAGAAGTCCAGACGGCCAGGAGGATTTATAGAAACATGTATCAGTAGGAAACAGGGAAATATGAGAGTGGGGAACTGGGGTAAGAGGGTCACTAGAAAGTCCGAGGGAAGCGAGAGGAGACAGAAACTGAAGAGATCACCTCTAGTAGATAGGCATGGCTCCCAATGGAAGGACTGGGCTCCCCATCCTTCTCAATTTTTTTTTGAACCAGAGTTGTTTCTGTATAAAGGAAATACAGGGGAAAAAAATGAAGCAGAGGCTGAAAGAAAGGCCATCCAGATGCCACCCCACTTTGGGATTCATTCCATCTGCAGACACCAAAGCCTAAGACTATTGCTGATGCCAAGAAGTGCTTGCAGACAGGAGTCTGGTATGGCTATCCTCTGAGAGGTTCTGCCAACACCTGACTAAGACAGATGCAGATACAGTCAATCATTGGACTGAGCCTGGGGACCCCAATGGAAGAGTTAGTTGAAGGACTGAAGGAGCTGAAGGGGATTGCAACCCCATAGGAAGAACAACAATAACAACTATCCAAACACTTCAGAACTCCCAGGGACAAAACTACCAACCAAAGAATATACATGGGTGGGTCCATGGCTCTTGCTACATATGTAGCAGAGGACCGCCTCATTTGGCATCAATGGGAGGAGAGGCACTTGGTCCTGTGAAGTGGAGTTGTCCCAGGGAAGGAGGATGCTGGAGAGGTGAGGGTAGATGGGTGGGGGAAGCATCATTTTAGAGGCAAAGGGGAAAAAGTATGGAGTGGGGAGTTTGTGGATGGGAGACTGGGAAGGGGGACAACAATTGAAAAGTAAATAAATAAAATAATTAATTAAAAAATAACAAAAACATTTCTATTAGGGATGTGAGCCACAACATCCAGTCAGGCTCTCCTTTTAAAATGACATTTAATATTTTTTCTTACAATGAAATTATTATTTCTTAACTTCTTATATCTTCTCCATCTTAATAGTGTCTTTAAAGTACTTATACCCAAACAGGACTTTTCTAAAACAAATGAGTTTACAAATTATAAATCATTTCATTTTTTATCATCAGAGAATTCTGCTGGAAGTGAGGATAATGCAATGTAAAAATTGGAGATGTTTATATAAAACTCATTGTCAGCTTCAAGATTCTAAATTTTACATTTCAGAGATGATGGGAGGAGATGGCTTTTATGGCCTGTGAAGTAACTGAGAGAGAAGTAAGTTCACAATGCTTTGGAAACAGCTTAAGAATCAAGCTTCAAGTGAGGCTTTATTACCATCTCTAAGTATGACACTCAGCAAATCTCAACTTTCTGCACTTTTTCTGCCAATTTGTAAACTGACAGAGTAGAGTATTCTGATTATATAATTTATTTCCTCAAGATTCTGTTACTATGTCAGCCTAGAATGACA
>JADRCC010576453.1:9616-22863 GCA_019843855.1 Hylomyscus alleni
AAGAAAGAAAGAAAGAAAGAAAGAAAGAAAGAAAGAAAGAAAGAAAGGAGACAGACAGAAAGGAAGAAAGAAACAAAGAAAAGATAATTTGCTGGGGCTTGAATGCATAATTAGCCAAGTTAAAAAATGTGAGTTCTAGGTTTAGTGAAAGGCTCTGCCTCAAAATAATAGGTTGAGAGTCTAGAGGTGATGCCAGCCACACTCCTTTGGCATGTGTTTGTACTTGTGCACACACACACACACACACACACACACACACACACACACACACACCACCACCACCACCACTACCATCACCACCACTACCACCACCTCACACATGTTTATACATCAATAAACACAAATTATTTTTTTAAACCACTTGTGGACAGTATAAAAGAACACATAAGCAAATATACTGGTGGACTTTTAAGTTTTACAATAAACATTACCTTATTATCTGCTTATCTCAGCTTTTACTGGTGTGCTGGTTTGAATGACAAATGTCCCCTCTGATCTCAGGCTCTTTTGAATGTTCAATTCACAGGTTGCAGGTGCTGTTTGGAAAGGCTTAAGTGATATGACCATGATGGAGGAAGTATATCACTGGAAATTGGCTCTGAGAATTTAAAATCTCAGGCTATTTGTAGTTCAGTCTCTTTACGTTTTCCATAAGGTCCAAGATGTGAGCCCTCAGGAGCTGTTGCCTTCACCATGCTTGCTAACTGCTCCTTCCACACCAGTGGTATAGACTCTAGCCCTCTAAAGCAGTAAGCTCAAATAAACTCTGTCTTCTATAAGTTGCCTTGGTCATGGTGTTTTACCAGAGCAATAGAAAAGTAACTAATGCAACAGTATAGGAAAATTTATACTGGTTAGTCAAAGTAATAAAACAGGGGTCAGAATAATGACTCAATAGGTAAAATGTTTGCTACACAAAAGGAGGACCTGAATTTGAATTCTTAGTGTCTTACTGCTGAAACACCATTATCAAGGCATAAAAGAAAGCATTTAGTTAGAGCTGTCTTACAGTTTCAGAGGTTCAGTCCATTGTCATCATGGTAGGAAGCATAGTTGTACACAGGCAGACATGGTGTTGGAGAATTAGCTGAGATTTCTACATGTAGTTCTGCAGGCAGCAGGGAAAGAACAACTCTAGTCTTGGAATGGTCACTCTGAAACCTCAAAGCCCACTAAGTGACACAAATCCTCCAACACAGTCATACATGCCTTCTAAACATTTTCAAGCACTGTACCCGTTTGTGACAAGTATTCAGATCTATGGGAGCCACTCTCACTCAAACCGCCACAGCTTGCCAGCATTCAATTTAAAACTCAGTATTGCTCCTCATATCTGTAAACCCCAGTCTTGAGGAGGAAGAAACAAAAAGGTACTGAACTCAAAATTATTTTACATTAATTTTAAAAATAAGTGCTGTTTGAAAATGGTCATTATGAATCATCCTATCCTTATAGAATTATTTCAAGTGTTACCTATATCATAAAACTAAACTGGTTGGTGAAAACATACTTGCCTCACTTTTAGTTATAAAGTTCCTTTCCTTTATCACTATAAAATATAAATAATTATTTTTGTTTGTCAGGCTTTCATTTATTACAAGTAGACAGCAGAAATTACATGTATGAAAAAACTAAAACATATCTGGCAAAGAAGAAATCCTCATTGCAGAAACTTCCTGGCGGAATTTTAAACAAACAGGAAATGCAGAGGTTTGAAATTGACATCTTGCTATGAGCCCCCATTTTAGTCCTGTCCAGATTCTATTAAAGTAATCTTAATGGTGAGAAAAGTGTCATATGTAAGTATACTTTATTTTTATCTTTTGATAGGGGATTCTAATTGAAGATTAAAACATAACCTTATTTAATAGCTGATCTTTGCTTTATAAAAATAGATGTTTTATGAACTCAGCACATCCTCCCCTCTAAATGAGGAGATATTCTCTTATTGAATTATCATTTCATTTCCATTATCAGGTCTAGAAGATAAAACAGATACTTGCTTTATCCAGCCCTGCTAGGATATTTTGCCCAAACAGAGAGTCTAGGGAAGATGGAAGATGAAATTGTGAGGGATATAGTCCCAACAGAGGACTCACCAGAATGTTAAGATGAATAAATGTGTTTTCTAATGTGTTACCTCTAGAAGGGGCACCCATGCTGGCTAACAGAGGAGTAGAGAGGGGGATAAGGTGAAGTCAATGGAGAAAACGCTGGCTTAGCATGGGGCTGGGATGGCTTTCAAATTGGGATGATTTAGAGTGCAGAAAATCAAATAGCTGTGAAAAGATTTCACAGTCATGGACCGAAGCACTCACTATGCATTCTTTGTGATGGCAACTGTTGGAACATACTTACTAAGCACCTTGAATAATTAAATGAACACTATAAACATGGCAATTACAGATGAGTAACATGAACAATCTAAATCCTTGGGATGTTGTAAGTTGTGTGCTATAAACATTCATGAATCCATATCCATATTGGAACAAGTATTTCAGGCAACTTAAATCTATTTTCAAGGCTCATGCTTATTCTATTTGCCTTTGAATAAACTATCTGTTCTACCTGTGAAGTGATAGCTGGAGTTTGTATCAGAAGTATGAACTAAAACTCAAGTTGCAAGACGATTACCACTACTTTTAATAAAGCTACTGTTTTATGAATTAACTAGTCATTCACAAGGTGAAAATTTTGTTAATCACAGAATAAGGACTTATTGTCTGCCTTTTATGCAAGCAAGGAATACAGTGTGTGTGTGTGTGTGTGTGTGTGTGTGTGTGTTATTGTCTGCCTTTTATGCAAGCAAGGAATACAGTGTGTGTGTGTGTGTGTGTGTGTGTGTGTGTGTGTGTGTATGTATGTATGTATGTCAACATTTCCACCAGCATTTTTAACCAAAATAATTCTAAATGCCATTATAATTTTGCAGCCTCTCCAGTACAAGCTTTTATCTTTTTATCCTTACACCAAAAGTATATCTTAACTTAGGCATTAGAACAAAGTGAGGGTTTCATTTTCAAAAGGAACAATCCTGAAAGATTCACAATTTGAATTAGTTACTATTTGCAATCTGGCAAGGTGATCATTGGTGTAACTGGGGGAACAACCCAGCCACAAAACCTTCCACCTACAAGCTGTCCTGCCTGGGAGATACATTGAGGCAGTGGTGGCTCACAAATTGCTGGAGTGGCCAGTCAATGACGGGTCTAACTTGAAACCCAAGCCACTAGATGGAGCCCATGCATGATGCTGGATGGCTAGGAACATGAAAGTGGATAACTCTGAGACCTAGGGTGGAACCAAACACCACTGAGAGGAAAAAAAAAAAAGTCAATGATTTCTGATGGTATTCTGCTATTTTGATATACATGGTGCCTAGCCCAACTGTCATCAGAGAGACTTCCTCTGACAACTGGTGGCTGCAGGTACAGAAACCTATAGTCAATCATTAGACTTCCCTGGAGACCTGTGGAAGTAAGAGAGGAAAGACTGTAAAAGCCAACAACGTCAACCCCACCAGGAGAACATGACCAACTAAATTAGCTAAGCAGGACTCCTAGGAAATTAGAGACTGAAAGAGCAGTTAGGGAGCCTGCATGGGTCTGCACTAGGCCTCCTGCTTATATACTATAGTTGTTTAGCTTAGAGGTTTTGTGGGGCATCTCTGACTCTTTTGCTTGATCTTGGTACCTTTTCCCTCCTACAGCCTTGATACGAAGGTTTGCGCCTAGACCTATTACATCGTATTATGGTCAGTTGATATCCCTGGGATGCATGCCTTTTTCTGAGAGAAAAGTAGCAGATCTTGGGATAGAGAAGAGGTCAGGGGTTGCTTGACTGAGAAGAGGGGAGTGAGAGGAGGCTGCAGAAAATAATAAATAAATAAATAAATAAATAAATAAATAAATAAATAAATAAATAAAAAGGAAAAAATACAGGAAAATAAAGACTTGGGATTCACAATCCCCAGGTTTTCAAACTTGTATGAGTGTGGAATCAGTTTGAGCAATTTTGCTATTCATTAACTATAAATTTACACATGAAGTAAGGCATCTCTGCTGATGTCTTGTGTGACAAGAGTATCATAATATCCAGAGTTACTCTAATATTAAGATCAACATTAATATGAGCCACACACTTGACAATTAATGAATTATGGTAAAACCTGATTATTTTATCTCAGACCAAAACCAACATGGGTACAATCAAAAAAGCATGCTTGCAGCTTTTGCTTATTTGCTTCTTTGTTTTGCTGCATGAATGTTGTGAGAGTATGGGTAATTAAGAGTGTATTCTTATAAACAAATGTCTCCTCCTATCTACTGGAATCAGAGTGATTGAATTTTGTGAACTATGATAATACAACTATATTTGTATTAATTCAATTATTTGTGTGTTTGTTCATACATGTGCAAAGGCCAGATGTCTAGGTTTAATATCCTCCAAATTTACTTTATCCCAGATGGGATATCTCTCTCAGCTTATAGTTAGTAAGGGTATAGCTAGACAGAGGGCCTAGTCATCTAACTGTCTCTGTCTCTTTCATACAGGGATTCTGAGCCTGCAGCACCAACCACACTGTTGTTTTCATACAGGTTATGGGAATGAAACTCAGGTCTTCATGCTTGGAAAGAAAACACTTTATTACCTGAGCCATTTCTCTAGCCCTCAATGTTTAAAAGCTCTGAGGTGAAATTCAGTCAGTATAAATAAACCCTCATTGTTTATGTCTTGTACTCCAGGTTGTTATTTCTCAAAATAATATTTCTTCATCTTTTCTCTTGACCCCTGTCTCCCACTAAGCTTAGCTCTTAATTCCCCAAAGAAAAATCATCAATACTATCCAGGAGAAATTATCTTCTGATTGAGGTATTATGAACGGATTTTAGTCTTTATCAGGGACAGTTGATTTTACAAAATAAGAATTTATGAGCAATCAACTCTTTTGAAGACAAAAACAAGGAGAAAGCCAATAAAAGCATGTGAATTCCTGGATAGACAATCTCTAATAAAATGTGGTTTTTTTTAGGTTCATTAAAGATGATTAAAAGGCCTCCCCACCAGTGAGGGCAGTAGCTACTAGGTGAGGGCTGTAGCTACTGGGTGAGGCTGCACTGGGTACTGCAATGGTTGCTCCTTACTGTCAGCTTAAAGAAACCTCTGATTGTGTCTTTGAGGAAGTTTCTAGAACAGAATTGGTGCTATAAGAAGACCCAGTCTGAATGTAAATAGCATCATTTCATGAACTGGGGTCCTGTAGTGAATAAAAACTAAGGGGGGAAGATCAGTATAGACATCCACTTCTTTCTGCTCCCTGACTGGAGACACCATGTGACCCTGCTGCCTTGGCCATCATGATGGAGTACATGCTCAGACTTTGAGCCAAAACCAACCCTTTCTTCCTTAAAGTGCTACACCTGGGACTTTGTTCCAACATGAGGAAACTGACTATTGAGGTCATCGCTTTCTGTTTATTTAGAAGTAAATAAGCAACTGATGCTTAAATTTTGGGGCATCTGCGACACCTCAAAGCCCAAGTTCTAAGAATAATTTAATTTAAGTTTACTTGAAGCTTCCTTTGCTCTGGACTTCCCTCAGGCTCATGACAGTGAGATACATAAAGCTCTTGTAGTTTCCGTTCCTCCTCTAGGCTTCTGTTACCTGACACATTTAGGCCTCCTGAGCCCATAGGAGTCATGCCAGGTCAAAAGTATCTCAGTTTCACTGCAGTCAGATTTCATGGAGAAGGATGGAAATGGGACCGTAAGCCCCTAACTGCCTGTCAAAGTCCATAACTAACACTATGTTCTAACCAATTGAACAAGACAGATACAGTTCTGTTTTCAACATTGTGCTCCCAGTGGGAGAGTTATATTTTGAAGCTGCCACACATTTCTTAGTATCTAGAAAATTAAGATTATTTTTCCACTAGTAAGAGATGGATGCTATGGCTATGCTCAGAGAAGCTCTATCACCACACTGCATTAAGTGGTAGGATTAAGAATTTTGTCCTGTAATTCTCCCTGGTTCATGCAAGGTAAAGTTTTGTGAGAAAAGATAAGAATAGGAATATCCTTAAATAAAGTTTTGGATGAACCAGAAAATGCAACGTTCATTTGTTTGTCTTTCTTATTTGAGATAGAGTCTCTCTACATAGCCCCAGCTGTCTTGAAACTTACCATGTGGATTAGACTGACCTGGAACTCACAAAGATCTTCCAGCTTCTCTTTCTAGGTGCTGGGCCCAAAGGCATGTACCACCATTGACATCTTTTACTATTTGTAAAACATTTGGCAACATGTTCTTGGCAACATGTGGTTTCCTCAGTGGTTCCAACCAGCAAAACCTATTTTCATTCAGGCCTTAGCTGTCCTACAGATGCTTGGGAAACAATAGGAGAGGCATGAGTAGTGTCATTAAAGTCTTGCTCATCCAGCACACCCCATTCTTCTGCTCCCTGCACCACTTACATTCTTCCTATTGTTATTTATTAAGTTATCGACTAGCGTTTCAGCATCAATGACTCCTATAAATTTTTCCATTAGGGCCAAATATAAGTATGAAGAAAAATTTTGACTTACAGATCCTATATATTAAGCACCCTGGATCAGGTTATTTGCATTTTGAACCGTTGTGGTTTTTATCTGATGTCAAGGAAGCTTCTTTGATGAGGGGTTAGAATTACAATTATCTGTGAGTATAAATGCAGGTATTTAGAATACAGTTACAAATTATGTTGGCTCAGGAAAGTAGTAGTTATAGGGTTCCCTCTAGGGTATGTGACTCATGAGCTGCTGGAAATTGGCTCAGTTTCTAGTAGTAGGCATGAATTACCTCCTATTGAGCTGGGCTCATGTTCAATTAGATAACTGTTGGTTAACCCCACGATATATGTGCCAGTATAGAACCCTTGGGAATAGCTTGCCATGCTGGTCAATGTTGTGGTTCACAAGCTTTATAGCTGGTTAGAACAAGTGATGGTTTTCTTCCTTGATACCTTACACAGAACCTCCAGATACTGTGACAGGTAGTCCTCAGTGAGGACAAAATTCCACCAAACCCCTTGTCTGAAGACTATGATTTCTTTTGCAATAAAGACTAACCTTGAAAGCAAGCAAGAATAATAGCAATACCATAGAGTGTTTTTTAGTTACTTGGACTCTGTTGATCAAAAACTTGAAGAGAGTTTAGGATGCTTGGTTACCAATGCTTGGTAATTGGAAATTTTTCTTAGATAGTCCTTGACTCTTGGAGACAGCATTACCACTTCAGAAAGCATAATTTCATTTTATATATAAATATATATTATTTATTTTAAAAATTTTATATTTATATATAAATATATTATATTTATTTATATAAATATATAATATATATATTTATATATAAAATAATATTTATATAGTATTTTAAGGAATTATATATAAAATATATATAGTATTTTAAGTAACAATAAATAATTTTTTTGTGTCTTTTTAACAACAACCAAGAAAGAGAGAGAGAGAAAGGAAGGAAGGCCAATGATAATCTCAATATTAAACTCCTTATTTCTCAAATTCTGCCTCTTGCATATTGCGTTGTGTTTATATTAACAATTGGTAGTTTACTCAGGGTTTAGGCATTTTAGGCAAGCACTTTCCTAGCAAACTATATTCTCAGCTTTTTTCCATGTATATTTTACACACTATAAATTCAAGAGCTCAGCTACATTTTTAAAAACACATAATGTATTCTTTATTTACACACTGTGCTGGTTAGTTTTACCTGTCAACTTGACATAACCTAGAATCGCCAGGCAAGAAAATCATCATGAGGAATTATCTAAATCAGCTTAGCCTGTTTTCAAAAAATGTAGTGCAGAGTCTAGATTGTTGATTTTTGTAGGAGACCCAGTCTATAGTGGTATAGAATTTTCCCTCATCATGGAGCTTGACTGGAGAGTATAACACAGAAAACAATATAGCTGAGAGCAAACAATGATTCTCTTTCTGTTTTTCTCTGTGTTCTTGATGATAGACATGATGGGAGTAGCTACTACAATTCCTGCCTTGGTTTCCCCAGTGATGATCTATAACTTAGAATTGTAACTTCAGGAAACCATTCTCCTTCCCAAGTTGCTTATTACCTTTTCTCATGGTATTTTATCAAGATGACAGAGATTAAAATATTTTTTATATTTACTTTTAATGATATCAAAATAATCATTGTTGGTAAAAACGAAGGACTCATGAACAATTTGACATTAGGTAAAAATGAAATTTCTATGTACTTCATATTTTCAGGTAAGATGACATAATTTAGAGATATTAGTGAAAATAGCTTAGGAACAGAATGTATTACAGAAACCACAATGCATGGACAACTCTATTTGCCTAGTTTTCTACTGGAAAATCTGAGCTCAGCTAGTTTTATGTCTTCTTTTATTCTTTGTGTGTGTGTCTGTGTGTGTGTGTGTGTGTGTGTGTGTGTGTGTGTGTGTGTGTGTGTGTGGTATAGTGTATGGTGTTTGTAGAATAGTGGTATGTGTGTTTGTGTGGTGTGGTATGTATGGAAAGAGTGGTGGTGTGTGTATCTATGGGCAGGTGACTATGGAAGCCAGAAGAGGTGGTTGGATACCCTGAAGCTGAAGTTCCAGGCATTTGTGAATGCTGAGTTCCGGGAAACAAACTCCAGTGTTCTAGTAGAACATAAAATGCTCTTCAACAGTGAGCCATCATCTCTCTAGGCCCAATTCTTTCTGTTTAATGATAAAATTCCTACTCTGGTTGATAATTTCTCTATAACTTCTGCCCTGTACAAGAACTGAATCTCAAATTTAAGATTTAATAGGAATGGACTGTCATTAATATATAACAAAGTGAAATGTTACCATGAGCAACAGTGAAAAGATTGATAAAATGGAGATTATGGTGAATAAAGAGTGAAACAAAAGAAAGCTGACTTTGCTAGGCATCGCTATATACTGCCCAGGCTAGCCTCCAAGCTCCTGCTCAAATGCTGCTCCTAGCTTAGTATTCTGAGCAGCTGAAAATGCAAGAGAACATTCATACACATCCACTACTGTGGTTGTCTGAGTATGCCTAGCCCAGGGAGTGGCACTATTTGGAGTTGGGCCCTTGTTGGAGTAGGTGTGGCCTTGTTGGAGTAGATCTGGTTTTGCTGGAGAAGGTGTGCCACTGTGGGCTTGGGCTTTAAAACCCTTATCCTAGCTACCCTGGAAGCAAGCCTTCTAGTAGCCTTCAGATGAAGTTGTAGAATTCTCAGCAATTTCTGCACCATGCCTGTCTGCATGTTGCCATGCTCCCACCTTGATGATAATGGACTGAACCTCTGAACCTCTAAGCCAGCTCCAGTTAAATGTCATCCTTTTAAGAGTTGCCTTGGTCCTGGAATCTGTAAACAGCAATAAAACCCTAAGACACCCATCTACTGCAAAATGAAATTGCTTACTAACATAAAAATGCCAATGTTTTCTAGGTGCCTCTTGATTATCAGTACACAAATTAACTGTTACTATATTTTAATATCAAAAATTGCTTAAGCATGTTTGAGAAAGAGAAACAGAAAGAAAAAAAGGAAGAAATCCGAGTGAGATGATTTCATGTTGGTCCACATATGCTGTTCAACAGCCATTGCAGTCTGTTTGCTGATCTGGGAGGAAGATAACTCCATCACAATATGAAGATGAGGCCATGTGACCCACTGGATGATGGTGGAAATGTGTGACAGCTAAGAGAAGTCACGGCAGCTGAGGGAGTTCATCTTCTGTCCTGGTGACCCCTAATATCTTATGATGATTCAGCATGTCACAGTATGACAGAAATTCAGACAAGTTGGCCCAGATACCTGAGCAACTGAAAGGAAACAAATCTTTTCTTGAGACAATTTTGAATTTGTTTATGAGTAGGAAATAATAAACATTTGTTATTTCAAGTAATTTAGATTTTTTTCTGAATGATGTTCTATATTAGCTGTACAATCAACTTTACAATTGTATATATTATTAATATATATATGTATATATATGTATATATATACAAACACATATAAATATTAAGTATATCTCTATGTGAGCTCAGAAAACACTAATTGCTTATCTCTGCATGTCAGGCCTTTTTAAGTTATTTTAATATTTTTTCTCTGTGTTTGGTACATAGATTTTAGGAGGAGTGTTTTCTACTCTGCCGACCTGCATTATATGTTGAATTACAAAACTGATTTTCAATTGTTATATAGTAAATGTTCCTGGAAAAGAACACATAAAGCCAAAAAGGGTTCTTGAATATTGATCCTTTACTTATATTGTGAGCCATAATAAAATTCATCTCATCAACTGTAGCAACATTGCCTTCTCTATGTGATAAAAAGTAGAAGTCTTGTCCCTTTCAAGGTAGTGGTAAAAGTTGTATGCATTTGGTACAACGTGCTGATATAAATTACATATGTAAATTCAGCATTTAGAAGAGTGGGGGGAATAAGCAATATCCAAATGAATTACAGGGAGGATAAGTCCTTCCTGTCTGCACCTGTGCCTGACAAGGTATCAGAGGAGCAAACACAGATCTGAAGCTCAGAGCCTGTCTTCTATACGTCTTCCAACCTAACAACATGAAATTTATCTCTTGAGTGGGCAGGAGAGTGCACATTAATGGACACCACTGAGACACTTTTCCTGCCCTGCTTGTAACTAGACTCAAGTGTGCCTCAAATTGCTCCCTGGTGCTTGGATTTATTCTCTTCTCAGAGGCTCTGGATATTGCATTTCACTACAAAGAGCTAAAAACATTGTAATCATTATTTATAAATCTTTTAGAAAAATGCATTTTCTTAGCAGCAGCTATGGCAACAGGGAGTTCAAAATGCCCCAGGAGCAGAACTGCATCTCATTGCGCAGGGTAACACACACAGGATGGACATCCTGCCACTGTCTATTTTAAAACTGGAAAATCTTAAGCAAACAATCAGTATAAGGAATTAGTTTCTTTGTTTAGTCAATGTGTGATATCTAAGCAAAGTTTAAATAATAGAATATAAAGTCTACTTAACTATGTGTTGTTTGTGTGACATTCAAATATTACGATAGATGTATGGATTAATCTATTTATAGCTAGACATATAGAAGATAGATAGATAGATAGATAGATAGATAGATAGATAGAAGATAGGTAGGTAGATAGAATATAGATAGATAGAAGATAGATAGATAGATGATAGACAGATTATGATCTTAATTGTTTACTCTGCTCCCTTGAATGTCTTATAGGAAACTGGGCCACCCTAACATACACACTCTTTTTACTTGTGTTTGAGTATTTTCTCAGGTAAAACTAGAAAATTCCAAACGTGAGACTGAAAAAACTTTTCTGCTTCACATGAAACCTGAGTTTGCAAAAGGGTTCCCTCTCTTTCCTCTTGAACAGCTCTGTGTCAGAATGAATGAAATAACCAGCCCTGACGTTTTGTAATCTCAGCACATTTTCTCATCATAAGATGAGAAATAGACCAAAAATTACAGAAGAGAGAGAGATACAGAGACAGAAGGAGACAGAGACATAGAGAGGTATAGATACACAGAGAAAAAAGACAGAGAAATACCACAAAAAAATAACAAAAAACAAAAACAAAAAAATTACTGAGTAAAAAACATCAAAAAAAGAATAAAATTGTAATTTTCAGAAGTATGTTTTAGAAATGAGTTTTACCACCTTAAGCTGAATACTTTAGCTTTACACCAGTGTACATGCAAGTGGGTTATTAAATTTAAAAAAAAAGAGCACATAGAATTATCAAAATATTATAATTGGCTGTATGGTATGAAAATTAGATAGAGTAGAAAGTGGGCAGTTTGATCAAAGATGAAACTTTGTTGTATAAATGCATGGACTTCTCAAAAATAAATGGCATAAATAAATAACTACAATAAATATTATAAAATTTTTTAAAAGACAGAGACAGAGAGAGACAAAGGGGAAAAGAGAAAGATCTAAACTTCATCCTTCACCAAAGTTTTGTGAGGCAGTGAATGGGCATGTCTATGGTACTGTCATCAAAACCTATCTACTCTTCTAATGTATTTTTTAACATTTTAATTTTTTTCTTCTGCACTGATATGTGAATTTTTATCACTTGTTTTCTAGAAATTAGTTCTTTGCTTCTAATTAACAAAAAATATCTGAGGCTAAAAATTACGTTAGCGGTTAAACGCACTTGTCACTCTTCATGAATTCTCAAGAAGTTGACTTCTCAGAACCCATGTTACATAGACAACAAATACCTCTAACTCCAGCTCCAGGAGGTCCAATGCTCTTTAATAGTCTCTTTGTATACCTGTACACATGTGCTATGCACAAATCACACACACACACACACACACACACACACACACACACACATGCACATGCACGCACTCACACACAGAGGCACACACAGATAATAAATCTTTTTTATTAGATATTTTCTTTATTTACATGTCATATGATATCTCCTTTCCTAGTTTCCCCTCCAAAAGAAAAAAGAAAAAGAAAAAAGAAAGTAAAATAAAAAACAAAAAACAAAAACAAAACCCTATTCCCTCCTCCCTGCCCCTGCTTGCCAACCCACCCTTTCCCAATTCCTGGCCCTGGCATTCCCCTACACAGGGGCATAGAACCTTCACAGGACCAAGGGCCTCTCCTCCCATTGATGACCAAGTAGGTCATCCTCTGCTACATATGCTGCTGTAGCCATTAGTCCCACCATGTGTACTCTTTGGTTGGTGGTTTAGTCCTTGAGAGCTCTGAGGGTACTAAGTACAGGGTCCCCAATGAAGGAGCTAGAGAAAGGACCCAATGAGCTGAAGAGTTTGCAGCCCCTAAGGATGAACAACAATATTAACTAACAAAATAAATCTTTACAATAAAATTCAAAGTCAACTCTAACAAATGGGATGATAATGGTTCCCTTTTATATGGTCACTGAGTATTTATTTTCACTTTTCTACTGGAAAACTGGAGTGGAAAAGAAATAAAAGCCTAGCTAACTAAAGCCTTTCCATTATCTAGTGTAAGATATATATCCTGTTTCTAGAAGGTGGGCAAGAAATCTACAAGATCTTATAGCTCATTGAAAAGAAACACTCTTGACCTTTAAAAAATACATTGACAGCCATGTGGAAACATCATAGCACATTGTCAATGAGTGTGAGAACAAGATATAAAATAATGATGGTTCCTATAAGTTTATTTGAAGATTATACAGCTAGGAAA
>JADRCC010576455.1:0-10349 GCA_019843855.1 Hylomyscus alleni
CTTCCCTTCCCTTCCCTTTTCTTCCCCTTCCCTTTCCTTCCCTTCCCATCCCTTTCCTCCCTTTCCCTTTCCTCCCCTTCCTTTTCTCCTTTCCCTCCCCTTCTGTTTCTCCTTCCTTTCCCCAATCTTCTAGTTTTTCAACCCTGGCAGAAGCCTGGGGCTTTGTTCATAGTTCAAGGCATCATGTTCAATTGACTGCAAGGAACATCTTCCCTTTGCATAGTTGTCTGAGGTATGCACTGTTCACATCCAAATTTGAATATACTTTGTTGCTTCATAAACTACCAGAGCAACCTGAATTCCAGGACGGTATATTGATCTGGGTGTAATTACTTTATATATGATGGTGTCTGCTGATTCTAATTTTGCTTTATGTTTGCTGTACCCTATGATGGGATATACAGGACTTCTGAGACTTAGCTATGAAACAATTGATTAATAATGATTTAGTATCATTTCTATAGTCATCATTTTGTGACAGTCATCTTTCTTGAAACTTTTCATTTTTAGAGTTTACAATATTTGTGTGGGTGGTCATGTTTCCCAGCATGCTCTGGGTATATAGGTACCATTATCCAGTGGTGTGATGGTAGTGATTAAAATCAACTCTTTGGGAAGAACACAAACCAAAACACAACAACAAAACCAAGTGTCCTCATTTATGACATTTACTCATTTCTGTGATAAGAGTGTATTCCTTTCTACCTCTCAGTGGGACATCTTTGAATCTGGAGCTGGGCAGAGATCTAAGTAGCTCTGAGAACAGGTTTGAGCTAGCTCTGGCCCTAGCATCCACTACTCTTAACACAAACACTCCAACTTTGACTTTTGATTTCTTGTAGTAAGTTCTTGGGAATTCACTGCAAGACAAGATTCATATTGAGTTTCTCAGGGTTCCCTTTGGGAATTTTGGTGCTGGAATAGAGGAAACAGATTTCTGTTTGTCATAAGGTGGTGGCATTTATGCACATAGTGTCATATGGAGGAACCTTAGTATTAGAGATGTAAAGTTGGTCCTAATTATGATTGTTAGTCATAAACAGTTGTTGTCAATTAATTATGATTTTACTGATCCGAGACTGCTGGTTGTGTCTGAAGACATTTCAATAGTCACAAATGCTCATATGATGCTCTGCCCAGAGTTTCTGTTAAAATGCCACAGCAACACAATTGGTACTGCTGAAGTTGAAAAACTTGGTTCTATTTGGAAGCTACAGAAATAGTGTGCCCTGCAGACTTTACTCCTCAACTTGTTTTAGTTACTTCCCACCATGTATCCTGTAAAAGGTACATTGAAGCCAGAGATCCACAGCTCTGTCCCTTCTTGCCAGAAAACACAGGAGCTTTTTTTTTTTTTAAAATGGATACATTTGAATTCCAGTGTGTAGTACTGTCTCTAGAATTCTCTCACTTTTAACTGAATTTGAACCATCCAGTCCAAGTGTAGTGCCAAGAGAAGTGGCTGTATTTTGGTATTTTCTGTCTTAGTTTGGGTTACTATTGCTATGATGAAACACCACGACTAAAGCCTTTTGGGGAGGAAAGGGTTTATTTGACTTACGCTTCCATATTGCCATGGAGGAGGTGCTGCTTCCTATGGCTTGCTCAGTATGCTCTCTTATAGAACTCATGACTACCAGCTCAAGGATGGCACTACCCACAATGGGTTGAACCACCCTTCACTCAATCACTAATTAACAAAATGCCTTACAGGCTAGTCTATGGCCTGATCTTATTGGATGCATTTTCTCAGTTGAAGTTTCCTCCTCTCAGATGAATTTAACTTGTGTCAAATTGAAATAAAACTATCCAGCATGCTGTCCCACATTAACTTCTCATGATGACGTCTTCTCCCTGAAAATCTTGTGTGTTATCATTTTCTGTGCAGTTACATGGCCTAGGAAAGATGCGTTCATGGTATTACTCTCTCTGTTTCTGAAAGACTGGTCTTGAATTATATCTGTGTAGAGCTTTTTTAAAAAAATTTAAGCAATTCAGATATTTAAAATTAGTGACCATAATTTGCAGGTGCCTGGTTGTGTGTGGAAAGCTTGCTTTTTGTGCTAACCAGCTGTTATCTAATGATACCCTTAAATTTCTGTGCCATCAATACATTCGACTTGCTTTTTTTTAAAGCAAGAAGAAGAAGGTGGGATTCATTTGATCTTTTTATTTCAATCCCATGTATCTCAAAGCATATGATGGATCACTTGTGTAGAATAATATGACAAGTTAGTTGTAAAGGCCAACTATGAACATGACTTTTCTGTCATTGCTATAGGAACTCGGACACACTACAAACAAAGGCAGAATGGAAAGTATGAGTTCTGGCTTTAGAGTAACCACGATGGTCTATTAGCCCCACCATTCCCACTGCAAACTTGAGCAGATGTATATACTCTTTTTGAGTGCCAACTGGTTAATCTGTTAGAGCTTAAAATAAATTAGTCTCTCCTTAAATTAAGGGTTGTGGAAAGGATTAAGTCCCATAGGACCCTTAAAATTATTAGAAGACTACTTAATAAATGTGCATGTTTCCACTTCCCCATTCCTGTTTTTTCTTATTTTTATCTGAGGACAACTTTGAGCCTAATTCAAACTGAAATAAATACAATTAGGAATGATTCAACAGGAGCCTGGGGTAGTTGCTTTGTGCTTTCAAGTCCCTTGGAATAATGTATTAGGTTTTAGTTGTTTCAACAGCCACAGGCCTGCTTAGATGTTCTCTTAAAAATAGATTTAGATCACACCCAGGTGTATGGGAAGTGTTGATATCTCTCTTCTCTTGTCCAATTCATTTCTGAGATACAATTTTCAGATAGGAAGTTTTGGGGAAATCTTCTTAGGTGTGAATTATAAATAATGGCCCCCAAAGATGCACCGGTGTCTACACCCATTCAGTCTGAATTCACCAAGAATGTTGGGACTAGAAATGTAAGAGTGATGTTTTAGGTAAACTGTTAGAACTGCTTTTGAAGTGTATTTGAAATACATAGCTGCTTGGGAATTTTTTAAACCACCAGTTAAGTTTTCAAAAATGGATGTGTCTTGTCTTCCAAATATAATCTGTTACCATTATAAAGCAATTGAAAAACTAAAATGGAGAGCAAAGTGTGTGTGCATCTGCATGTCTGTACTTGAGTGTGTGTGTGTGTGTGTGTGTGTGTGTGTGTGTGTGTGCATGGCTGTGCATGAGTGTGTGTATGTGTGTGTGTATGTGTATGTGTGTATATGTGTGTGTGTGTGTGTGTGTGTGTATCTGAATAACAAATCCAGTCTTGTTAACTGGTTTATACAAAGCATTTCAGTGTTTATTCCTCTGTACAAGTTCTGATTTTCTGCCTGAGCTCCCTTTAACTCCCCCCATGCCAACAGGTGGGGCAGAGAGAGGAGTAAAGAGAAAGAATAGCTATATTTATTTCGAATTTGCAATTTCCCTCCAATAGTTTAAACTGCCTGTTTGAGAAAGCCATTTTGTGCTTGGATGATTTGGGTGAGTGATTACTTTTATGCTTAGGAGAATGGGGGTGGCGGAGATGAGATGGCCTTGGTATGGCAGGAATGAGTTCCTTGAATTTTCAAGAATATTTTTGGTTTACTTTGTATGACTATCACGAAAGACTAGCCAAAAAGTTCAGCTCCATAATTATATTTCTGTGACATCACTGATTCTATCTTATTCTGAGATATGACAGTATTACTCTCCATGGACACCAGCTATCATTATTCTTCTAGTTTCAAGTTCTCTGCATTTCTTGGGAGAAGAGTGTCTTTGATTCAAGCTCCTGCTGTACAAGTAGTATGTAGGCACTTTGACACCTCCGTTTCCCTATGAAGTTAGGGAAACATTGGGTCGATGAAATGGTTTAACCAGAACACTGCTTCTGTTTTACCCACTATTGTGCCACAGGCTTGTGCTATGTTTGCATTTGCTGCTTGAAGATCTTCCTAGGAGGCTCAGAGCCTTCCACAAACATGTTCTGTAGTGTACCAATATCACACTGCTTACAATTTCATATATTTATGTAGGTTTGTTAAATGACTGATCTTTAATCTGGATGCTATAACAAAGAGCAATACCTGGAGAACTTTTGGAGAACAGAAACTTATATGTTGTAGTTCCAGAGGGTAGGAAATATACAGTGATGGTGTTGGAGGTTTGATGAATCTGGAAGCCTTTTTGATATTTCATGAGTGAGTCTCTTTTTGTTGTGTCCACATAACATAAAAAGCAAAGGAGCTAAGTGAGGCTTCCCTTCTGAGGAATTAATCCGATTCAGGAAACTCTACCTTAATGACCCCATAACTTCCAAAAGACCCAAGTTCCTAATTATAACATAACAGGGAGTCATTGTCAATATTTGATATTTGAGGAGTTATATTCAGTCTGAAGCTGCTTCCTTCTAACCACTCCCCAACACCCTCATTGTGTGTGTGTGTGTGTGTGTGTGTGTGTGTTTTGAGACAGGGTCTCTTTGTATAACTCACCTGTTCTGAAACTAGCTCTATAGACCAGGCTGGACTCACACTCACAGAGATCCACTTGCTTCTGTCTACTGAGTTCTAAGATTAAAGGTGTGAGCCACCACCTCCCAGCTACTCCTATCACCCTCTTGACACGATGATAAGAACGTATTTGTTGTTAAGGAAACAGAAAATCATTACACAAATATTTCCTAATCTCTTTTTCTCTCATCTCTTTGTAGCAATGAATACAACAAGAAACTTTGTTGAACTATATGCAGAATTCAGAACACTAATTTTCTTTATGAATAAATCTAAAGAGCTCATGTTTCTAAATTATGAAGATCATTGATACAAAGTTCTATTTTATATCATACAAAATTTTTAGTTGACAAATAAACCTGTTGTGTACTGTAGACCTAATGTATTGATATGTGATTTCTTTGTGCTAAAGGAATTAGAAAACCTAAAATTAAAGGATGACAATATGCCATATATAAGTTATTGACACATTTGATCAAGTGTTTGCAACAAACTATAAGCTTCTGTGATACTGTTGTAAGACTTTTTAATAGATTAATTTTAAGTCTTATTCATTCAGAAAAGGCTGAAACCCAATCATAAAGCAGTAACAGTCACAGTCAGGTAATTGACAAAACACAAGATGCAAATACTCATTAAGTTTATGCTGTCATGTTCTATCACACTATTCAGATAACATTAAGCTAATCCCTTTATATTATAGATTCTTGTATTTTTTAATGCCTTTATTGGTTCTGTGTTGTCCTACCAATCATTCTAGCCAAAGGACTTTGGTTAGTGGGAGCTCTCTCCTCTGCCTATAACATGTTCTCAGGAGAAGCAGACATGAATGTGGTAAAGAATTTGCTGACCTCTGGACAGCTGTGCTGATAACGGAGTGTCTTTGCATGCCGGGTAAGCTCAGAGCTTGCTAGCACTCTGGTCAATGACCACATCAGCCCACACTGGCAGATCATGTCATATATAGTAGATGGTCCAGCTTTTGTACAAGGCAAGCAGATGTTTTGGAGAAGGAAAATTATGTCTTTTTACCCCCATACAAAGATTAAGGCTGGAAAGTATTTTCTTGAAACTGAGAGGCCTATGTGTTAGCCTCTTTTAAGGTACAATGGATTTGATGTCCTTTATTTTTTAGTGAGAAACAGAAGGTAGTATCTTGAGCAAGATATTGATTGTAAATGAGACACTGAAAAAGTAAATCAGTTGGTATTTTTAAAAACCAATATTGAGATTATTTAACATTCACTGTTAGTGATATACTTAAGTCTGACATATGATATCTTCATTTCCCAATGCTCTGGCATAAAAGAGGACTAACAATTGGGTACATATTAAGAATTTCCTAGACCTTTCCCTGATAGAGTTTGTGTTTACATTCTCTGGGGTTGCTTTCAGTCACTTATTAGTGGCTGCTTCTAAGAAATATTAAATAGAAATATTCCTTCAGGAAAGAGTTTATAGTTTATCATTTTCTGACTTTAAGCTGTTTGGATTTCATAAATTCAGGTTTTCACTTCGAATGATGTTTTTAAATAAGGGAATGTTTATAGCATGTAAATAGTTGTGTACTTGTTTTTTTTTTTTGAATTTTTAGACAAATTTGTGAGGTTTTTTTTGTATGGATGTGTATAAAATGTATGTTGTTCTCATGTTTGTGTGTGCAAGTGTGGGCACTTTTGTATATGTTCAAATGTACGAGTGTAGGAACTTGAGTGTCCTAGTGCATGTGTTGTCTGGGGACACCTTAGATTTGTCATTGACTTTCCTATGGTCTGAGATGGCGTCTCTTTTTGCCACTGGATAATCTAGGCTAGCTGGCCTATGAGCTTTTGGAATCCTCCTATGCCTGCTTCCCATCACACTGTAGGAGTGCTAGGGTTACAGATGTACTTACCTTGCCATTGTTGCTTTACAGAATTCTGGATATGTGAACACAGGTTCTTACACTTGCATGGAAAGTCCTTTGCTTACTAAGCCTAGCTCTCTAACCCTTGTCTTGCTATTATTAAAATTCTTCAGTACTTAAGATAAAATGAAGCATTCTTATATTGACACTTCTATTTCCTTCCCATTAATGCTACCTAATGCAGGGAAATGACGTTCTATTTGTCAAAGTGGAACTATTAAAAGGAGATTAATTGCGGACTTGAATCTGTATCATAGAACTTCATAATTTTGGACAATCCTATAAGATGTCCATTTCCCCAATATTTCCTTATTTGCTGACTGACAGGCTGAAAGAGGTATTAATGAGGAATTTTATTTAGAGTGTTCCATTAAGTTTGCCTTAAATTAGGTACAACTTCAATTTGGCTCTGTGCTCCAGTTATTATTTTTATTATTATTGACTTAGAAAATGATGAAACATAGCATCCTTGAATTATAGATGTGAATAGTTCAGTTCAGCATTTTGATAAAAGTGCCTGAGCATCTGCTAAGCGTCAGGCATTCTGCATGCAGCCATACATAGTGTGCTATATATAGAATGATGGATCAGGCATGGATGCTCTTCTAGGGAGATATATGATTTTGGGAATGGACTATAGAGATTTTTTTTTATTTCTTCCTATAGACAGGGAAATGACTTCATTCATTTACTGAAATGAAACTCAGCTAGAGCAAGATTCCTGCATTCTTGTCTGCCTGTGGGAGAAAAGGTGTCAGGGTACGGTGGTAAATGTCTCTATTATTAGCTTGACTGTAGAAGTGACCTATTTGTGGGTAGAAAATGCTGCTTGCCATTCATGTTTATTTCACATACTATTATAACTTCTGGAGAAAATGAACAATTGACAATGAAGTTAGCAAGCTGGATTAATGAGTCAGAAAGACATGGCTTCAGATCCATGACCTGTATTGTTCATGCTTTTTGTGATTGAAGGTATGTAATCTGACATCTCTGAACCTCAATTTTCTGATCAAATGAAGACATCCAAAGATAAATAAGATAAAAAAATTAAAATCTTAGGGCTGGTAAGATGACTTAGTGGGTAAAGTACTTTGAAAGCATAGGGACCTGTATTTCAATCCCTAGTACCTGTATTAAAGCTTCTATGGTGACAGCAGTGCTGGAGCCTGGGAGTCTCATTAACTACTCTCACCAAAATGGTTACTTCAGAAAAAATTAGGAAGCAATAGAGAAACACAGCTGATGTCAAACTCTGACTTCCACTTTCATGTATGAGTGTAGTCTTGCCAATCTCACCCCACAAACCAGTTGTGCACACTCTACAAGCAAAATGGAAAAAAAATCAGCATCTAAATGTATTATTCCTAATCTGCACTGAATAGGTAGTATTCATGTTTATTATGATGGGGACTATGAAAGAACTGATGTCTACATAATGGGAATAAGGCATGCAGGGTATAAGAGCAGTCAGCTCATCTGCAGGGAGACGAGGGACATGAACCTCAAGGTTTAAGACATGAATTTCTAGAATGTTTGCCATTCCCCCTCTGTCTCTTTTTAAAAGGAAACAAAAGTGAAAAATTTTTAACGTAAAATTCCATGGACTTGTATCTAATAGCATGGGTTGGTGAAAAAGGAAAAGAGAAGAGAAAGGGTTTTAATATTGAATAAAATTGACTTTCACTCTAAAGTGATCAAAAAAGATAAGGAGGGACACTTCATACTCATCAAAGGTAAGATTTACCAAGATGAACTCTCAATTCTGAACCTCTACGCTCCAAATGCAAGGGTATCTACATTCATAAAAGAAACTTTAATAAAGCTCAAAGCACACATAGAACCACACACAATAGTAGTGGGAGACTTTAACACCCTATTCTCTGCCATGGATGGATCATGGAAACAGAAACTAAACAAAGACACAGTGAAACTAACAGAAGTTAAGAAACAAATGGATTTAACAGATATCTATAGAACTTTTTATCCTAAAACAAAAGGACATACCTTCTTCTCAGAAGGTATTCATGGTACCTTCTCCAAAATTGACCTTATAATCTGTCACAAATCAGACCTCAGCAGATACAAGATGATTGAAATAATTCCTTGCATCCTATCAGATCATCATGGACTAAGGCTGCTCCTCAATAACAACATAAACAAAAGAAAGCCCACATACATGTGGAAGCTTAACAATACTCTACTCATTGATGACTTGATCAAGGAAGAAATAGAGAAAGAAATGAAAGACTTTCTAGAGATTAATAATAATGAAGCCACAATGTCTTGGACCAGGGAGCCTTGTTGATCCCTCAATCCACAGGAGAAATTAGGGTCCTGGTAATCAGGTGGGCAAGGAGTTGGTGATTGAAAAAATGGCAGACACAACACAAGGAAGTGCAGGATCTGAATGTATATTCTTAAAATTAGGCATCAGACTTTTATGGTCATTACAAATGAAAAGTCAGGCAGCTCAGCAGTCAAGGTACATCTGAGGCCATCTGAAACACAATGGGTCTATAGCAGTAGCCGCCTCTTCTGGATGGACATTGAACTCCCCGGGCCTAGAATCTTCGGGTTGTGCAGGGCCCGGCTGAGCCTGGGGGGCTATGGACCTCATGAGGATAGAAGCTCAAATACCTTGCAGAGCAGCTCTCTCGCAGCACAACTCTCTCGCAGCACAACTCTCTTGCAGCACAGCTCTCTTGCACACACACCAGGCTCAAAACACAGTCCATCCTTAGTAAACTCCCACTGTGCTAATCTTCTGGGCTAGCAGAGATATGCCCCAGGGGTCTAATTCTTCTAATCTCTGGGAGTGGCTCAGCTGTAGTACATGACTGAAAATGAGGATTTTAGTTGACCTTGCCCTGGGATTATCAACTTCTATTCAGTAAACTTCAATGCTTGTCCTTCCTCATTATCTCCTAGCAATGCCAGAGACAATTAGTCTGAATGTGTAATATTCCCTAAAAAATTCCAAGCCAGGGTTCAACTAAGATATTGGAACATTGATGAATGTCAGAGAGCAATGTTTAATTTTGTTTAGCTATTAGTAAATCATATCTTGGTGGGCACCTAGCATGTGAGACCTTCCATCAACTAATGCAAGGACAAATCTGAGACATCTCTGAGTTAGGAAATGGCAACAAATGAATTCCAGAAGGCTATCTCCTTTTGAAGCTGTATGCTTCAGATCCATGGTCAAGCCTTCAAGCCTGAAATGCAGATTTCACTGAGTGGGCACTACAACATACCCAAACTTATGAGACACAAAGAAAGCAGTTCTAAGAGGAAAACTCATAGCTCTAAGTGCCTCCAAAAAGAAACTAGAGAGAGAACACACCAGCAGTTTGACAGCACATCTGAAAGCTCTAGAACAAAAAGAAGCAAATTCATCCAAGAGGACTGAAATCAACCAAATGGAAACGAAAAGAAGTATACAAAGAATCAACCAAACAGGAGCTGGTTCTTTGAGAAAATCAACAAAATAGATAAACCCTTAGCCCAACTAACTAAAGGGCATAGAGACATTATCCTAATTAACAATATCAGAAATGCAAAGGGAGACATAACAACAGACACTGAAGAAATCTAAAAAATTATGAGATCCTACTACAAAAGCCTATACTCAACAAAACTGGAAAACCTGGATGAAATGGACAGTTTTCTAGACAGATGCCAGGTAACAAAGTTAAATCAAGATCAGATAAATGATCTAAATAGTTCCAAATCTGCTAATGAAATAGAAATAGTCATTAATAGTCTCCCAACTAAAAAAAGCCCAGGACCAGATGGGTTTAGTGCAGAGTTTTGTCAGACCTTCAAAGAAAATATAATACCAGTATTCCTCAAACTATTCCACAAAAGAGAAATGGAAGGTACTCTACCCAATTTGTTCTATGAAGCCACAATTACTCTTATACCTAAACCACAC
>JADRCC010576456.1:0-10275 GCA_019843855.1 Hylomyscus alleni
ATCTATTCCTATACCAGCTCTATGGCTTAGCTATTGTGAATTATACTGCAATAAACACTGATGAGCCAGGATATTCCTGTGATACCTGGACTCCACTGATGACACACACAGCTAATCATATGATCATATGGAAGCTCTATATTTTTTTTTCTAGAAATTTCTGCCCTGATTTCCACAGGGTCTGGACTAGCTTGCATTCCCACCAGCAGTGTGTGAAGGATCCCTCTCTATCCACATCCTTGCCAGCATTTGTTGCAATTTGTTTGAAGACTTGATTTTTGAAAGAGCACACTGTGGAGAGCAGAGTCCCAATTAGAAAGGCTGAGACAGAAGCCAGGAAAAGAAGCCTCCAGGTTGCAGGCAAGTTGGCAGCAGAGCAAGGCACCATGAGTTTCAGATAAACCTGGATATGTGTTGAAATGGAGCTCTTGGAATCTGTAGCAAGAAGGCAGCTGGATTCCCACATCCATCAGAAAGGGCTGTCACCATTATTTCTGAAGCTCAGTGACTTTGTCATTTAAATATACCCTCAACTGATCTGTGTTGTGGTTTGCCTGTGAAATGTCCCCTGTAGGCTCCCGTGTTTGAACAGTTGATGCTTAGCTGATGGTGCTCTTTTGGAAGGTTCTAGACCCTTTGGAAGTGGAGCCTTGATGGAAGAAGTAAGCCTTGAGGTTTCATTGCTCAGCACCACTTCTTGTTGTCCCTTTTCCTGACTGCAGGTACAACATGGTCAGCCACCCCATGGTCCTGCTCCCATGCAGACCCCACTTCATGGCTATTCCCTTTGAACTATAAAATAAAATAAACTCATACTCCTTCATGTTGTTTCTTGTCAGGTACTTGGTCATAGCACAAGGAAAGTAAGTAATACAGCCTATTGTGGTATTTGCCACAAGAGAGCAAAGGAGCCCAGGGGCCGGACGCTAAGATTTTAAAGATGGAGCTTGGCAGGACTAGAACATGCTTTCAAGCAAGTGTCTATAGCAACTGCTTTCTCTGGCTGTGCTGAAGCAATCTCTTTCTGGTGTCATCTCTTTAGCCCTAGGCTCCCTTTGTTCCAAATCGTATCACCAGGATTTGGCTTGCTTAGGACTTAGCATGAATCATTCTTGTGGGACCAGGAGGGTAATGAATGCTACTAATTAGCTTGCTAAGTATTCTCTGAAACCGGAGGATATTTGGTTGTAACTAGCCAGCTGAGGTAATGATCTCTTTATTATGCATGAGTCTTATTACATAATCCACCTGGGTATTCAAGACTAGTTAGCTCAGATAAATGAGTGTATAGGCACCAGCCAAGAACAACATCACCATTCATGCCCTGCAGCTTCCTCCCATTTTGAAGGCCTGGAGCTCCATCTCTTGTGGTGTAAATTGATCATCATGTCTAGAAGCACATACAAAACTGGTCCATCATACGATGTTGGTAAATCATTTACTCTGTATTTGCCGGGGTTTCTAGAAATGGTGAGCACAAACTCAGACACTTAAGGACACCTTCACTAAAACTCAGCATTCTGGCAATCCAATTGACAGGAGGAATCCAATTGACCAGTTCATACAAGTTGTCTCCTAGGGAGTGTGTCTACACTACATAACTCACTAACTTCAAAGGATTGGGCGAGGTGGGGTTAATGCTTGATTCTAACAGGGCAGATCAGATTCCTTTTCCCAAAAGTAAAACCGTGGCGCTAGCTGCACGGTGGGCCATGTCTGTAATCTCAGAACCTGGGGTGTAGAGGCAGGAGGATGTCTATGAGTTTGAGGTTGGGCTGATGTTCGTAGAGTTCCATGCCAGCCAGTACTACATAGTGAGACCATAACTGAGAGAGACAGAGGCAGACAGACAGACTGTGGAGCTAGCCTGTGTTTACCCATGTCCTCACAGCTGGGCCCATTTGCAGCAGTTCAGCCGTGTTCAATCTCGATGATAGAGAAGCAGTGAAGGCTGGGCTCTAGTCTCAGAAATGGAGCTACAAAGAAAGAAGAGGAGAGTCTGACCAAGACAGCCTCTGGACTAGCATGGGAGTGAGCATGGGGGTTGCTTAGACTGCTGGAAAGATGGCTCAGCAGTTAAGAACACTTGCTGATGTTGCACAAGACTCAGGTTCGATTCCCAGTGCCTACAGGACAACTCATGACCATCTGTAACTCCAGTTTCAGGGATCCAACACCCCCTTTTTACCTCATCAGGCACCAGGCGTGCATGTGATACACAGACATACATGCAGACAAACAATGATACACATTAAATAAAATAAATGAGTAATTTTTTTTTTTTTACAAGAACCTCTTAGTTTGGGTGTGATGGTCCCTGTGGCCCCAGCGCATTCAACATGAAGGCAGGAAAAGCTGTAGTTTAAGGATAGCCTGGGCTACACAATGAAACCCCTTCTCCCTTCCGCTCCCCACATATACGCATTTTGGGATACTCTCATCTCCAGCCTACAAGTCCAGACAGCACTCTTGCCCTTGACAACACTGCAGTATCTTTATATCAACGCTCCGTGTGATCACAGAGAGCAGCTGGTTTCTGTCACTCTCCCCCAGAGTCTGCACTGGCGTGACTTTATGTCTCCTGTCCTGTCTCTCCAGGGAATGTCACTGATCATTAGAGTTGGAAAGAAGTGTGTAGATAAGAACAGTGGCATCACCATTTCTACTATGCTGGGAAGAGCTCAAGAGAATCGCTTCTAGAACACACCACAGCCCATTAGTACGCAAAGAGCAGTTTGGTTCAGCCCACAGGCCCAGGAGAGCTCCATATTCTGTGCTAAAATGAACATTTTTGTTCTAGTTAAAAAGAGCTTCCCTCAGGTACAGACAGGAGAATTCTCTGTTTGGAAGACAATTTTAAAAACTAAGCTTCAGTCCGGGCGGTGGTGGCGCATGCCTTTAATCCCAGCACTTGGGAGGCAGAGGCAGGCAGATTTCTGAGTTCAAGGCCAGCCTGGTCTACAGAGTGAGTTTTCCAGGACAGCCAAGGCTACACAGAGAAACCCTGTCTCGAAACAAACAAACAAAACCAAAAAAAAAAACCAAAAAAAAAAAACCTATGCTTCAGCAGTTTCCCATGGCTGAACTACCCCCCATACAGTGTCCCCCTGGAAAATTCCGAGTAGCTATTCTGTCTTAGTAAAGGTTTCCATGACTGTGAAGAAACAACATGACCAAGGCAACTCTTATAAAGGACAACACTTAGTTGGAGCTGGCTTACAGGTTCAGAGGTTCAGTCCATTACCATCGTGGTGGGAAGCATGGCAGCATCCAGGCAGACATGGTGCTGAAGGAGCTGAGAGTTCTACAATCTTGATCCCATGGTAGTCAGGAGGGAGACTGTCTCTTCCAGGCAGCTAGGAGAAGGGTCTCAAAGACCACCCACATCATGCCACACTTCCTCCAACAAGGCCACGTCTACTCCAAGGCCATACTTCCTAGTAGTGCCACTCCCTGGGCCAAGCATCTTCAAACCACCGCAATAACCAAACAGAACGGCCACCACCCTGCATCTCTCCTGGTGAATGGATGAAGTTCCTGCTTCCTGAATGTTTAGCCATGGGAGAGGCAATACGCTTGTAGCCGTAACTTAAGAGGGCTGTGCAAAAGTGGCCTGTCAAAAATGACAGTGCATAAATAAAGCAAAATGCAAGCATCCAGCGACCAGACAGGCTGGCAGCTCAGGTGGCCTGTCTGGAAGAGGAAATCTGTGTTGTTGGTTCAATGAACCCATGGGATGGACGAAGACTGAAGCATGGACAGAAGACGGGGGTCTCATTGCTAGTAGGTTGTGAATTTGGCTTGGTTGAATTTGAAGTCTATAATCCTCTTGAAAGGTGTTCACCCGGCTAGATTCTCATGTAATCGCTGCTTTTACCCTTGCACTCGTTGGGGCGGAGATGCAATCACACCTGGAAGAGCTTCCCACCTCGCATGTGAAGAAGAGAGTTGGATCTGAATTATCCTTGTGGGACCGTGCCCCCCACCTCCTCCTCCTCTCCTCTCCCCTCCCTTTCTACTCCCCCTCTCCCTTTCCCTCTCTCCTCCTCCCCCATCTCTTTGTTTGAGAAGGGCTTCATATATTCCGGGTTGTCTTCAAACTCCCTAAACAGTCAAAGATGCCCTTGAACCTCTGATCCTCCTGCCTCCACCTTCCAAGGGCTAAAAATAACCTGTAAGGACCGCCACACCCTCGTTTGTCCTGGGGAATCGAACACCCACCACCTAAGCTACATCCCCACCACAGGACTGCTTTTAATATCCTAATAGTTGCTCTGCTCAGTAAAATGTAAGGCAGAGGGAGTATCTCTGACCTAGTGCCTGAAGTTTGGGGCACAGGAAACCACTGCCATCCTTTTAATTACAGTCTCTGGAAGAAGAGACCGTCTCTGATTTGGAAAAAGCTTTTTTTTTTTTTTTTTTTTTTTTTTTTTAATCTTATTAACAATAACGTATCCCAGCACTGCAGTAATTACAGGCCTATTCCTGAAGCAATCAAATTGCTTATTTGCAAGAAAGACTGTTTCCTTTCCCTAATGAATACTAACAGTCCTCCGGAGCCTGGAGGTGATGTGTGCGAATGCCCCGCTGTAACAATGAAAAGCGATTATGAATAAATGACACACGGCCGCTCTGTTCTTAAAAATCACCGCGTGATCGGTTTGAGAGACACGCACGGAGATGGGACTCGGGAGATTTTGTTTTAATTATTCTGCCCGAAGGGAAACGGTACTTTGTTTTCTGCTGGCACCATCCTACAGAGAAGCTTAAAGGGACTTGGAAAGTATGAGCCTATTAATCTTTCTCAAACCACACTGGCAGATATACAGGCAGCCTCATTTTCGGGGGGTGGGGGTGGGGGTGGAGGGGGGTGGGGCCGAGGCGCCGATAGACAGTTGTTTCTGTTCTCAGTGGGATGTTTAAAGGTTCGTTATCATCACATCCCACAGATTTGTCTCTATGGAGCTGCTGCGACAATAGTTTGCATTTGAAAATCCACCAGAAAGGGGAGAGATGAACAGAAGGTTTGGAAGGGGGCCTTTTAATTTTTTAATCTGCCAACTTCCTCGTGTGATTTTTAAACGAGGCTTGCGAGTGTGCATAGACGTGTTTGGGGATGTTTCAGTGTGGGGGCCAGGTGATAGGATGGGATGATGTGTAAAAAGAGAATATTTCATTTTAGCTGCTTCGAAATGGACTCG
This sequence comes from Hylomyscus alleni, assembly GCA_019843855.1. Classification (NCBI taxonomy): domain Eukaryota; kingdom Metazoa; phylum Chordata; class Mammalia; order Rodentia; family Muridae; genus Hylomyscus; species Hylomyscus alleni. The sequence continues at coordinate 5,202 of JADRCC010576456.1, forward strand.
CTGTCCTGCCCTGGAGGTTGGCTAGAGACCACCGACTAGGCTGTAGTTCTGTCAGCCAAGGACACTATTGGAATAAAATCTTTCAGAATGTAAACGAAGGGCCTGGTTTTGAGTTCCTTCTTGGTTCCATCTGAAGACTGCCATTGCCTAGGATGGCAGTGTACAGTTAATTTTTACTGGGGAATACAGTACTGATCACTAGGAAGCCTCTCAGAGAACGTATTGAAGAGACAACTTCTTATCATTTGTTGTTGAAAAAACGTTGAAAATTCATTCATTCATAATTCATACACGAGAGGCTGCCATTTTGGGAACTTCTAGCATAGTAAAGTAGAGTCCCCAGGAACCAAGGGATTTATATTTCCAGAGATTCCTTATGGCAACCAATGTTATCTATCCATTTTTTCCTAGCTGGCTTCTTTGATTCTTATGCCTTCTGCCTCTATTTCTTTACATGACTTTGACCCATATAACAGTCAGCAGGAGTTAGCAGACACCCTCCCCCAAACCGTAGGAGGCTTGTTTCTGACTAGTTTGCGAGGGATGGGAAGTGAACTCAGAAATTGTTTGCAAGAATTTCTGGAGCTTCACACTATATTCTTTTGACAGGTTCAAGCATTTAACAAATCACATTGACCCAATCTCTAGGTAGCTCCATAAAGAACCCACGTAATTGTTTGGATGATAAGCAAACCAGTGCACTTCTCTGACTTCAATGCCTTATTTTCTCCCACCTTTATTTATTTATTTATTTATTTATTTATTTATTTATTTATTTAGTGTGTGTGTGTGTGTGTGTGTGTGTGTGTGTGTGTGTGTGTGTGTGTTTTGAAAATGCCAAACTACAATACCCTGCTTCCTGGAGTACCTTTGACATAACAGTTTCTCTGTGTGTCAGTGTTAAAATATTCGCATAAGCACTGGATCTGTTCAGCACTTATATTCCCCATACTTCTACTCCATTGCTTATCTGTGTTCAGGCAGCTAGAGTTCTGTTAAAAAACAATAACAACACCTGAACTCAGGAGGCAGAGGCAGGTAGATCTCTGTGAGTTTGAAGCCAACCCGGTTCACATATGGAGTTCCGGAACAGCCAGGTCTATGTAGAAAACCCTCTCAAAGCACAAACAAATAAACAAACAATAATAATCATAATAAAAACAGGTAATGAGAGCCCAGGACATAGTTCAGTGCTGAAGTGCTTGTTGGGCATCTCCCCTGCTCCTCATCGTGGCTGGTTAATCTTGATATTACGTAGGCACAGCTCAAGATAAACACACCATGCAATGCCGATGTTTACATAAAAGAAGTATACAATATGCTTAAAAGAAGAATCTATATGGACGGGGCTGGAGAGATGGCACAGCAGTTGAGAGCACTGACTGCTCTGCCAAAGGTCCTGAGTTCAAATCCCAGCAACCACATGGTGGCTCACAACCATCTGTAATGGTATCTGCTGCCCTCTTCTGGGGTGCCTGAAGACAGCTACAGTGTACTTACATATAGTAAACAAACCTTAAAAAAAAAAACAAAAACAAAAAAGAATCCATATGGACGACGAAACTCTTGTCAGAAAGTTAGAGGGAATCCAATGGTCGGGCTCACCTCAAAAACAAAGAAAGAAAGAGTAAAGAAGAGAAGAAAGGTGAGGTCTACTCCTAATAGAAAGGAAATCTCCAAAGAGGCTGATTATGGTGGTCCGTCTGGGCCTGGGACAATTAGCTATCAGAAAATGAGAGGCCAGCCCTTTGTGCTTCTGGGGTTTGAAGGGACTACAACAGGTGAGAACAATTACTGTCTCATAAAAGCTCCTTCATTTCCTGAAGCCCTTCTCCCCACACCCCTCCCGCAGTGCGCGTGCGAGGGGCGCTTGCAGCATTGGGTAAATCTGAACCTTTGAAAGTTAAAATTTTGAGATCTTAAGAGCTTGAGTATTTGACATCTTGGAAAACATTACTGTTTGAAGATTCGCCAGAGATACACTTCCTGGGGGATTTTTCTATTAAAATAACACACACACACACACACACACACACACACACACACACACACACACACACACCTCTAATAAAACAAAACAGAAAACGGTCTCATAGTTAGAAAAGACAAGAGGTGTGCTGCTCTTGTGGTTTGATTATGACGTGGGCCCTGTAGGCTCACGTGTTTGAACGTTTGGTCCCCAGATGGTAGCTGCTGTTTAAGAGACAGCATGGACCCTTTAGAAGACCAAGCTGTAATGGAGGAAGTAGGTGGACTTCAGGATGTTATAACCTGACCTCACTTCCTGTTCCTTCTGTCTCCTGGAGTTTAACAATATGAGCAGCCACCTCACACTCCTGCTACAATGGATGGTGTCCCCTCAGACTGTGAGGAAACAAAATCAACTCTTAAATCAACGTCCAGTTGATTCTTGTCAGGTGTTTTCTCACACGTCGCTGTTTCTCCTGAAACTGGGATATGAAAGGAGAGCCCACACTCCTCAAACTCTTAACTGATTAAATCCTTGGGTCAAGGAGAACACTGGGAGAAGGTGACGATACGTGAATCTTCCTGAAACCTGAGGGATAAAATGACACATGAACTCGGTTGTGTGCGTGCAAGTGTTGGATCCCAGCAGCAAGCGCACAGGACCCAGGGCTGTGGAAGAGGGCAGCCATTTTCTCATTGTACCTGCTGAGAGGATAAGATAGCTGCTTATGTTGATGACAGGGTGGATGTTATTAAACTGACGGAGGACAGTCTGGCAGAGACTTAATTAAGGAGCCGGAGAAGTTGATATGTCCTCTACTTAGTGTAGGATGAGAAGGCGTGGGAAAGGAATTTCCCTGTGAGAGGGCGAGTCGTTTTCCCACAAGGAGTCAGGGCGAGTCGTTTTCCCACAAGGAGTCAGCGGCACATTGTTTCTTTGAGGGAAAAAGAGTTTTAGTAATATTTTGGAATGAAGTTTGTAGTACTGTGTACTCTTTTTGTAGCTGTTGTGAAAATTCTTCTAGAAGAAAGAACCACTTTGGAGGAAGACTCCTTGCCTAGCCCAGAGGAGGAGCTGGGATTCCCATGTTGGCTAGACGAAGGTCTTCAGAGGCCACAGTGGAGACTGTCTCATATAGCATACAAGATGAATGAAGCAGTAGAGGTTACCCCCCCTCACCGAGGCTACCCATTCACCATCACCACCACTGGCTGGTTTGCAACCGGGTGTGTGCACATGCTTCTATATACAAAGCCTTTTTAAAAAGAGAAAAGAAACCGAAGTTTCAGGGAGTGTCTTTATTTATAGTGCAATCAACAGATCTCCCGGTCCTCCATATATTTATTTTTGTAGAGCTGGGGGTGGAACCCAGGTCCTTTCATGTGTCGAGCAGGCATTTGAGCAGTAAACTAGAGCCCCAGTTTAAGCAATCAATCCCTGTGAACCTTCTCGACTGCTGAGCAGAACTTCTGGCTTTAGCTACAAAATTCTGACTCAAAAGATTCGTGCAAAATACCAGTTTTAGAGTTCTGTTCAAATTGAGAGTGGTTTAAAGATCTGTGAAGCTGGAACACACAGAGGTGTAGGGGGTATGTTGAGAATAGAGGATTGGTGGGAATTGCTAAGCTGAGCAGGACATGGTAATGCGACATCTGCAAACTGCTGAACTTCAGAAATGGAGGCAGAAGGATCGTGAGTTGAGACCAGCCTGAGTTACACAGTGTGATGCTTTGTCTATGCTCAGCCCAGGGAGTAGCTCTATTCGAAGGTGTGGCCCTGTTGGAGTAGACGTATCACTGTGGGCATGGGCTTTGAGACCCTTATCCTAGCTGCCTAGAAGCCAGTATTCTGTTGGCTGCCTTCAGATGAAGATGTAGAACTCTTATCTCCTCCTGCACCATGCCTGCCTGGATGCTGCCCTGTTCCTGCCTTAATGATATTGGACTGAACCTCTGAACCTGCAAGCCAGCTCGAATTAAATGTCCTTTACAGGAGTCGCCTTCATCATGGTGTCTGTCCGTTCACAGCAGGAAAACCCTAAGACACACAGCAAGCTCCTTTCTCACAATAGCCAAGCACTGGGGATGTAGCTCTGTGATATAGTTAAACATGAACAATATCTGAGGTTTGATCTCCAGCAGCACATGAGGAAGCCAGGATGAAGGAGAAGAGAAAGTGAGCAAATACCAAAAATCTCTCAGCACAAGAGAGACCCGACACTTCTGTGACAGGGGGTTTAGGTTGTGCATACGTAGTTCAAATCGAAAGAGAGCTTTCAAAAGGCAGGGCAGAATCGTTTAAGGAGGACTAAGAGATGTGTCTGTGGTTCCGGTTTTGTTTTCTGTTCCGTTATGATCGATGGTCAGCTCTTACAACGCTCCTACAAACCAAGGATTAAGCCTAGGTGCTGTGAGTCGGGCTTGCAGCATTCTTTGTGTCCTTTTTTTTTTAAGGGGGAAATACCCCCTCCCGGGTCCCCAGAGACATCTGCAGAAACTACTTACAGAAACCACGGTGGGGACAAGCCCCTGAGAAACTAAACCTAAATGCAGTCCCAAGCAGAGTTGGGGATGCTCAGGTGCCATGCATTTGAGAGGACTAAGTGAGACCTGGGGGGTAGGTAGGGTCATGACCTTTCAGTTCGTTATCGGAGGGAGATGGGGCTGTAGGTCTCAGACTTGAGCCAGGCAGGAAGCAGTACTCTGGAACTTCTGTCATCTCCAAGAAAATGTGTCAACCTGGCTTCTCAAACCACCCAAGCCCCCAGCAATGAGGTTGATGACAGCCAATATTTTAAATACTTTAGGAACGTATCTGTGTGCTTCTGTTGAGTTGGCGAAGAGACGCAGAAGGGGCAAGCGGGGCTGAGCGTCTTCAGAATGACACTTTGGCTTCTGATAACTTTCTAGAAAAATTAAATGTGCTGTGAAGGATAAAGTGCGGTTTGATGCGAATTGTCTTGTTAAAAAGCCATTCCTCCGCCCCAGCAACCTACTTCCCATGTCATTAAGCCAGTTGATTGGCTATGTCTAGACAATCACGATGGTGATTTACTACCTTTATGTGTGGCTGATGCTGAGGGTCCAGGGTGGGGGAAGGGCAGTC